>VDFB02229874.1:0-24532 GCA_007258455.2 Sequoia sempervirens
GGGTGGGAGATTTTTAAATATTGGTTTGGGAAAAGAAATGCTATACTTCCAAGCTACAATTATTGGAACCTGACTTGGGAAATTTGGTAATCCCAAATGTGTATTTGTATGTGGACCTGGTCAAGGCCATTACAACAAATTATGATGCAAACATTAGGGTTCTAAGGACACATACTAGGGTTGAAATGGTGAAATTGAATAGGGAAGCAATTATTGGTGTGTTCAACTTAAACCCTAATGCAAATAAACCTATCAACATTGAAGCATTGAGGAAGGAGTATGAACAAAACAAGAGCACTTATAGGGTGATGATACTACCAATATTTTGGGTGAAGGGAAAGAAAAGAGATTTGGTCAGACTCACCTCTACAGAGCAAGAGCCTTTCAGAATTGATTATTTTTAAGGATATTTTGTCAAACCCTACAATACCCTCTACTAGGTTCTAGGGTTTCACCCTTTGCAAAGGATTCCTATTGCTCTCATGTTTATGGTAGCAAATATTCAGAATATGATGGTCAATGAGTATGATTTTGCAAATTACCTATCAAATGCCATCCACAATGCATTGGTGGCCATCAAGGCGTGGGAAGGTGGTGTGAGGTTTTGGTGGTACTCCCTGTTGTGCCACATATTTTTTAATTTTAGATATAAGGATGTGGGCTCTAGACTAAAAATTACAATGAGGGATAATAGTGGTTAACATCTCCCTATCCAGATGTGGACACACTTATTAGATAGGCATTGCACATCGTCAAGCTTTATGAAATTTACAAAAAAAATCTTTGCAAATTGAAAAGTTAGTTGTGAGGGGATGTACCAAGAGTCCCAAAGAAGTTACGTGATATATTAAGGCCTAAGGAAAGGAGGCCTAATTTTGGAATTGACCATAATTGGGGTGATGTAATTGTGCATGTTGATTGCACTGTTCTAAGAGTCTATGGGAATAATGTGGACCCTCATGTTCTACCAAGGTTTGTGCCATTCAAAATTGACTTCCTTGAGGTAATGTGTCAGTTGGGAATGGTTGAAGATATTAACTTGGAAAACCAAAAGAAGGGATCCATCTTCCCTCAATTTACAGCATTCTCAAATTTTGTCATGTTTAAGGAAGGATGGAAAAATATTCTTAATATGCTTAACCCCCTGAAGATGAAAAATTGTAGGGCCTGAAACCATGACCCTGAGGATTTTATTGTTGCCTTAAGGCTGAGGATCAACATATCAAAATTTTACCATGGATTATATTATGTAGAGGACATGATAAGAAATGAATTTTATTTAAATAATATTTAGGATAGAAAAGTAAAGTGGCTTGCCTTTGAGAAGCTAGAAAAGGAAAAAGAAATGGAAAGATCCCACTTTCAAAGGCACCTATGTAGACATTGATGACCCAATTCTTTGGATGGAGGCTATATTACAAAACTTTGATATGGTTGTCATCCAAATCAAGGTGTAGAGATAGGAACTAGATATGGGGAAAGACCCTATGGTTGATGAGAGACCCACATACTAGCCACCCAAGAAGCAGTATGTCTTCACAAGAAGACCAAAGGGGATAGTCATGAAATAACAAATAAAGGCTACTCCTACTCAATCTGAGGAGTCAATATCCTCATCCCCTGTGCCTCAAGTGCCACTGCCCCCTCCCCACACAAAATATTATTGATATTGATTCACCTCCAAGGGAGTCCTCTCCAAAGAGGAGAAATATTGAACAAGCTAGACTTGTAGACTACCCACTGGACTTTGATGATGAAGTTGTTGTTACCATAGATGAAATTCAATTGCAAATGCCATCTCCACAAAGGGAGAATGATATGCCAACCCCTGACAACAGGATTACAAAGGTATTTTTGACAAGTGTGGATAATGTTGATGATGTGATGGATACAACTTGTAGGGACTTCATGATAGATGATATATTTGTCAAGAGTGACATTTTTAAATAGTATGTTTGGAGAACCCAACAGGATGAATATGAAAGGAGGTTAAGAGAAGAGATGAGTAAATCTCTTGAACAACCTAGAGAGGTAATATCTACAATGTTGATTGCAGAAATGAAATCAAAGAAAAAGGAAATGACCCTTGAAGAAGGCAGGAAGCTAGTGCAAGAAAGTGGTATAATCCTTTTTCCATAATGGGATAAGGCTTCTGCCATTGCATTTGATACAGTAAGAAAGCATGAATCTCAATTCTTTGCTATAGATGAAGAAGCATTATGTGCTCTCTCTGGGTCAACATTTAGTCCCAAGTGCGGAACTCTTGTTATTTGGGCTTTGGCCCCTAATACCAATAAGCCAACAGTGGCAGAACCTGCATGAGACCTAAGGGGAGGTTTGATTATTAAAAGAGTCTCTGATGCATTAGCAAATGAAGTAGAAACATTGACTATCAATGTTGCAAAGTTTACAAAAGAAATTGTTGAGCAATTACAGGCAAAATATGTTGCAAAGACTAAGAAGTATGATGATTTTATTGATTGAATACAATAAAGACAAGCAAAGGCTTGCAGAATTGTAGATAATGGTAGAAATGTTGCAAAATCAGTAGCCACAGGTGCAACTAGTGCAACCTACTATTCCATCCCCTTCTCCACCACCTCCTCTAACTCAGTAAATAGAGATAGTTGTCTATGAAGACAAACCATTAGCACAACTCATTCCTGATGCCCCACCATCCAGAGCAAGAGTGAGTAGAAAATATTTAATCAAGCAACTAAAAGCATATGGGTAAATATTAGATCTTTATGAGGAAAATAATGTGCTTATAATTTCTAATGTACTTGAAAATTTAATGGGAAAGTCAATGAAAAGGGTGAATAGTGTGCATTCAAATTATTCTTTGATGTTCAATGCAATTGGAATGTTTGAAATGGATAGATCAAAGGAAGTCCCATTAATGTAGTTGTGGGTGCCTATACTCAATACATTAGTTGAAATTATAAAAGGGTCAACCCGTGAATTAAATAAGCCAAAATAGATAGCCCCCACATACAAAATGGTAAAGGGATTTCTAAATTATAACAGAATGGAAAAACCCATGGAGAAAAAGATAAGAGAGTTGCTCCAATAATTTGATGAGAGTGATCTTGGCCTTCTATTAGAAATTATGGATAGTAATTTGGAGCAGTGAAGACATATGAACACTGGAGGTCACAAATGAACAATTTTGTTGCTACACAAGTCATTTTAGTTTGTGAAGGTGGCACTATAGATATTGATTTATTGAAGAATAGCATGGTCAAATTGTGGTTCACCAGCAGGTTTTTGGAAGATTTTGACAAAGAAGCAAATCAGGTGGTAAAGAGGTATGGCTCATATAGGAATAAAATAGATGAATTCATGGCGTTCAATTGGCTATAAGAGGAATAATATGACACCTAGGAGAAGAAGTACAATGAACTTCTTGGCCTATATATTGTCTCTTGTTTTTGTCTTTCATGTGTATTCAACACTATCTGACTGCTTCAATAGTGCCAAGAAAAGGAATTTTGTCTTTTGTACACTGAGGTTTTGTCTTCACTTGCACTATTCCTAGGTTTGCATCAACAATAGTAAAGAAAAGGAGTGGAAAAGGATCAACTATCAATATAACTACACTTGTCCTAAGAATATTCCATCGATGAGCAGTTGAGCTCACTTTTTGAAATGTAATATTGTATGTTAAATGAAAATGTGACATGTGTACTTGGCCCAAATCTTGTTGCTCCCTTGTCTTATAAAAGTGAATTCAAGGCCATTTGCATGGATCTTTTGGAGAATTTTGTAATTGAGAACACAGAGGAATGAAATTAGAGTCTTATTTTAGGTTACTGAGTCTTAATTTTCTATAATTGATTATGTTGTATAATAGTACTAGCATTTGAGGAATACAATGGCATAATTCTAAAGCCAATTTTATCCTTGTGTATACTTGACATAAATTATGAATGAAATTGATCAAAGATCATTCATTTTCCCTCCATTTGTCTGTCTTATGGATGTATATTTCTATTCATTCGCTTATTCAATGAATGAGTTGAATGCTTTAATGGAAGTATAGGTTTATGTAAGTGTTTATTGGGATTTGATAAGTATTGTTGGTTAAGAGTTATGAGCATAATTATGTAATGCATTGTCATGAAGCTCCATAATGTTTGGGTAAAAATTTTGTGATACAACTTTAATTTACATTGGTTTTGACTCCCTACCCTAGGTTAAGGCACTGATCCCTTGAATCCATGTCTAAGTTTCATCTCCAAGGTCATTCATATAAAAAAACCTTCAATATTTACTTTTAGTTGATATTATTTGTTGAATTGAATTCTTATCATGTTCTATTATTTTGAAAATGTTGAATGCTTGAAAGATAATGCTATATCTTCTCATTTTTCATAATCCTCAAGAAAATATGCATAAAACATATCTACTATTTATAGTATTTGTGATAATTAGCATGAGATATTAAGGAATATTGTCTGGGATCACCCTCCTGGGTTCTACAAAGCCCAAAGTGTACAGGGAAAGTTATTTTAACTTTCACTTGTTCATTTGCCAATCCCTCCAAGTAACTAACTATTGAAAATGGAAAATTCATAGGTTATTTGTGAGAATTGATTGGGATTTAAAAACCACCAACAGATTGGCAACTTTGTTGGGGAAAATTCAAGTAATATTTGGTTCCAGACCATCCTATCAAAGAGTAATTGAAGTTTGTGGTCTTAGGTATAATTAGAGATTGATACTTGTGAAATTTTCTTTGCCCATCTGAGCCACCAATAGATTGGCGACTCTGTTGGGGATAATGTTGGTTTATATCTCTAGTTTGAGATTATTTTAGTCAGAGTCATAAATTTCAAAGTCCTACATTCTATTTTGAATAAATCTCTAAAGATTCTCATCATCTATTAAGTCTAAAATTGGTTATTCAAAGTTTTTTCTCATCTTCAAATATTTGTGTGAATTTTTTTGTCAATTGTTACTGGTCTAAGTCTAGTCCCTATCTGTGTTGGAAAAAATCTCTCAAAGAATTATAAAATATTTCCAAAATTCCCATTAATTTGGATGGCGAATTTGAGTTTCCTATGTCGATGCACTAAATTTAAAGCAAAAAAATAGAGAAGAGAGGTGAGAGGTTGCATAATCCATGAGAGGAACAAGGAGTCATCTCAAGAAGCATCCTGAGTAGAGGTTAAAAGGAGAACTACAGTAAAATACCAAGCAATCCTAGAAGAAAAATATTGTAGACACAAGTAAGTTTGTTGCTCCTATTTCTGGATATGAACATTTACATGAAGGTGTTAGTGATAATATGTATGAATTTGGAATGCATCCTATAAATGAGGAGGACCCAATTTTAAAAGAAAATACTGATGGTAAGCAAGCTAGTTTAGATCCTCTGGTTTCAAAACCAGTCCAACAATGGAAATTTTTGGTTAGAGATTTTGATGCTATATTGGCATCTCAGAGACTAAATCCTAGAGCTACTTCTACTTCTAATTTTTTGAGACACAGATTGCCTAGAGGTCCTCATAATAGAACCCCTAATCATTTTTCACATAAGGATACTTCAACTCTTGTAGAATATACCCCCAAGATTTCAAGTTCTGATATAACTTTGCCTAATGAGGATGAATTAATGTAAGATATTGTGGGACTCCAAGAGGAGGCCCAAAGGCTTGAAGATTTAAGGATTAAATAGGCAAAGGAGAAGGAAGAAAAAATAAAGGTTGCCATGTTTGAGAGGGACCAGTTGAGGAGAAGGGTGGAAAGAATGAAATTAATGACCCAATAATAACCTTCTCTTGTTTCTACTTCATACTACAGTCCTATTTTAACTCCTATTCTTGAAAAAACTACTCTGAATGTTCCTATAGGAACTACCCATACCAACACCTAGACTAGCTCCATTGTTACAAGCTCAGTTGCAGCCCCTTCCACTACTAGTAAACCATCACAACTTGTGGATACAATAAAAGGGCCTATGGTTCATCCCAATGGAATGACCAAAAGTGTAAATGTACCATCTAATAATGCCCCTACAACTGCAACACATGATCCCTTAAATATTAAACTATAGATGGAGAATGAACAACTGCAGAGAGAATTAGAGAGAATACAAATTATTGCTAGTAATGTTGAGATGCAAAGGAAGATTGCATTTATGAAATCTTCTATTGGAGATCCTTCAGCTTCTAGTTCACAGAACACACCTCATTTTACACCCCAATCTACCTAAAATATTGGCATGAATATCTCATCTACCATTATTCTATTTGTTCCCCATTCCTAGCCACAAAATTCCAATGAAATGGGACAACCTTCCCAGCACCAAAGAAATATCAATACTCAATCTATTGGAAGTAATTCCAATCAACCAGGAAACCAAAATATGGGAGGGGAAAATATAAATCATGGAAATCAGAACACTGGTGGGCAGGGTAGTGGTGGATCTCAACCAAATCAAGGAGATCAACTTTCCAGAAGACCTAAGCAACTAGACAAATATAGGCAATTGTGGTTTGATGGGATACCTAGTTATCCTAATCCTTTTCCCAATGACATAAAAAATGTATTGGTTAGGTTTTTAGAAATAATGCCATATTAGGGGAGGATCATTTGAGATCATTCAATCAAAGGGGGAGAATATTTTGGAGATTTTGGAATTTTTGACATGTTGCCATCAATGACAAAGGGGGAGATTGTCGGAAGAATGACATTGATGGAAACATGCAAAAAATACTAATTCACCCCCCTCTTAGTATTCTGAGTGTTCAACACAAACCTAGTATGACCTTTAAATTTTTTATATTTAAAATAAAACCTAATGCATAGACTAAATCTAGAATGTACAAACCATATCTATTTTTATGCATAGAACATACACAATCATACTCATCAATATCTTGACATTTATAAGGAAAAAAATTCTCATATTCATAAACAAAATATTTGTTTGATACTCAAGGTTGAAGGATATATTTTAATTTCAAAGCTAACAACAACATACCAAAATGATTCTCCCATAATTGCAAAGCTATGTTCCTCCTCTATGTTTTCCACCATTCCTTCCTCTTCTTCTCATTTTATATTTTATTATTACCATCTGAAAACCCCTTGAAGTTTCTCCATCTCCTTCTCCATGAAGCTCTAGATTCTCTCATGTATTTACCCCCACTTTTCCCTTATTCATTACAAATAAAGAAGTGAATTATGATCTATTCATTGGAGTTCATCTCCTCTTTGCTTTGTAGTACTTCCACATTCAATGCATTAAATACGTTTAGCTCTACTTCATGGAGTTCATCCACATCTCACAAATTTTTGAATTATAAACTCTCAAAGTAATAACTTTATAACTATTTAATCATTCATATGCATATATCTCTTCTCTCACTTTATGTATGTATGTATGTATGTATGTGTTTGTATATATATATATATGCATATATATACACATATACATATATGCATACACATATATATGAATGTACATATATATGTATGTATTTATGTATATGTGTGTGTACACGTACATGTATATGTATATATGTATATATGTGTATACATATGAGTAAAAGTACAAACCAATGTCACACTTTATAAAGGAATTAACCAACACAAATAAAAATTCTCAACTTCGACTGCATAAAAGTGATATTTATAATTATGTTTTGAATTTAAAAATTATGTAAACTAATGAAGTGTAGAAACTCTTGATGAAGTTTATTTATGTAATTTTTCAAATTTTTAAAAAATTATTTTAATATTTTTTTTTTAATAAATTTAAGGGTATATTTTGAATGGCTGAAAATTTTAGGAAAAAGTGACATTGAGTTGACATCAAGAAAAAAATAGCAAACAATTTTATTTTCCCTTGATTTTGTTTTCCCTAATAGATAACTTCAATATCTAGTACATGGAAAATAAATAATAAAATTTTAATGTATATTTTCCTTGTAATAACATTTTAAAGTCAAACGTACCAAAATTTGATAGTTTCCATTTGACATCAACTATTGTATAATTTTTTTATTATTCTCAAAAAACAAATTATACCCTTTTGAAGAGGATTCTCTCCTCTAGTGTACCATATATTTTTCATTTTTTTTAATATGTTGTAGTATTTTTTAAAATTTCTAATTAGCCTCATTTTTTTTATTTTAACAACCTACTTTCATTATTTAAAATAAAAAACATAATCAAAATATCAAAAAAATTATATATTTGGATTTTTTACTCTAAGCTCTACAAAAGGATATTTTTATTTTTTATTTTTAAAGATCATTTTGACTAAAGAAATATTATGTTCAAGTGGAAATTTTTAGAAATTTCTGAAAAAGGATGAGGTGGCTTCTGACAAGGATGCCACATAAACAGTTTCAGTAGAAAGGGTTTTGCCCGAAACCCTTTCTATAGAAACCTTACACATTTATTGAGTCACATTTTAAAGTGACAAAGGGAAAAATTCAAATTTTGTAGTTTCAAGCGAAAGGGTTTCTCTTGAAACTCTATGTGCCACATATAGGCCACATGGTTTTGGGTGATTGTTTTAACCACAACTATTTAGGTTGAAATGGTTTCACTCGAAACTATTTAGTTGTCCAAAAGTGTGACACAAGTTTTTTCTTTTACCCATACATACATATATACATATATGTATGTATATATAAACATATATACATATATACATACATATGTATATATGTGTGTATGTATATATGTGTGTGTGTGTGTTTACATTATACCCATGCAAGTATAATAACCATGCATCCTATTTGTGAAGAATAATATATCAAATGCATAACAACATTGACAAAGAGAAAAGTGCAAGAGTCGATAACAAACTACCAAGGTAATGTGACAAAAAAGAGAAAAAGAACAACCAAAGAGGAAAAAAATTGCGATGCAAGGTACCATCACACTTATGACTTAAGATTAATATCAAAATAATATATATGTAACCAGACACTATTCTTTATTGCAAAAAGGTTTCAGACTATGTTAACTAGGAGATGGATGAACCTAACTGGAAGGAGCTCAAAATGCTATTAAGAAGGGATAATCTAAGAGGTTAGAGACAGATCAATTGGGATCTGATCCTACTAAGGCTTCACAATCTAAGTAGGGAGGCTAAGTGGTTTGACAGAGAAAGGGAAGATGAATGGTTATGGAAAGGTAGCTCTTTGAGTTGTTTCTTATTAAAACAGGCATATGAGGAATTGGTTAAGCCATTGTTGGATATTAGAGATCATCTATGGGATACGGGGTGGTTAAAGAACTTGGTTCCTAAAATTAACTGTTTCTAGTGGGCTACTTCACATGGAAAAGTTATCACTATTGATAACCTGGTCAGAAGGGGATTCAAGTTAGTTAACAGATGCCCCCTTTGTAATCAGAAGGAGGAGTCAATAATGCACATCTTCTTTCACTGTGAGTTCTCCAGAGAGGTTTGGTCATTCTTCTTTACATTGTTGTCCACTGACTGGGTGTTTCCTCACTCAATGAAGTTGTTTATTGAAATATGGTCAAATTGTCCCTTTTCCCATAATTTTATTGTTGACATATGGAACCAAGTTCCCTAGTTTGTGACCTGGGGAATATGGAAGGAAAGGAATAACAGGATTTTTAGGGAGGTGGAGAGAAGTAGTCATGAGGTTTGCATGGGTATCAAAACACAGATTAAGGAAAATTTGGAAGTAGGAAGATACAGCTTCTCCAAAGTCTGACCCAACTACAAAGAGCTGAGGATAAAGCAAATTTGGGGTATTATTAAGGATCTTACTAACCTCAACTAGATCAAGATGCTAACTAGAATGACAATAGTGTGCACCCCTCCTCAGAAAGATTGGATAAAGTGCAACTTTGATGGATGCTCCAAAGGAAACCTAGGAATAGCAGGGGTAGGTGGTTTTCTCATAAACCACAAAGGGGAGTGCATAGTGAGCTTTGGTATTAATTTGGGTGGTTGTTCCAATAACAAAGTAGAGGCTATAGCTACATTAGGAGGCTTCAAGATCCTTAAGGAGCACGGTTTTAAAAATGTCATTCTAGAAGGAGACTCTAAGCTTATTGTGGATATTCTGAATGCAGTGGCTATGCCACCCTAGGAGCTAAAAAATATAATTGACAAGTTTATGGTCCTGAAGGGTTATTTCACCAATTGCAAGGTGCGACATGTTTACAGAGAAGGCAATAAATTTGTTGATTGCACTACCAATGAGGCACTTAGGTGTATGGGGTGGACCCGTTGGATAAAAAATAATATGCCTAAGTCTTTAAGAGATATTATTTTAAATGAAAAATTTGAATATGATTACAATCTACAAAGATGAAGAGTTGATGTTGTGCAGGGAGCTTGGGAGACATTATGTTTTTAAATGCTTGTAGATCAATGATGTTATTGGGAGTATGGTGTTGTATTTGATGAGCTCATTAGAAGTTAAAATTAATCATTTATTCCTTCCCGAGGGGATTGAGGATCACATGGAGAATTTAAAATTGAGAAGGGATGTCACTTCTAATTGTACCAATAAGCCTAATGTCAACCCTCCCTTTATTTCTAAAGATTTGCAAGGTTGGAAATTTAATGTGAATTTTAATACTTGTAAAATAAATGATGAGATTGTGATACTGAGAATTTTTTTGTAGGCTTCCTCTAAAAGAAACTTTTGGATTCCTCATTTCTTATGGGCTTTGTTTGTCATATTGAGAAAGAGTTCTTTCTGCAACACGAGTAGAGAGCTGAAGAAGAGGAAGGTTATGAGCAATTGCTCATAGCAAACAAAAAAAATTCATAGTATCAAAATGGGAGGACCAAGGAAGTGCACTAAGCCTCCTAACTACTAGGCTCTTAAGCAGAATGTGGACTTGTGGGGGTTATTTGAAAATGCGGGTATGGTTACTTTCTTTGAAACGTTGAAGGGCTACAATGAGAATTTAACTGCCAAGTTCACCAATTCTTGGAGGAAGGGAAGTGTTACTATCGGAGTTGTGAAGTTTGAGGTGACGACGAGTTTCATAGTGGAAGCAACTGGATTATAGAAGAAAGTTTTAAAGGTGGCTAAGAAGAGTGGGGCCAACTACAAAAAGTCTATGGAAAAATTTCTAAATGAAGGGGAGAATTTAAAATGTTTCCAAAATGGGTATGCTAGGTTAGAGCTCCTCACTTAAGTCTCGTCGGCCATTTATCTTTATCACTCATCACTGATTACTTCAGGAGTGAATGTTCTGAATTGGTGGCAAGTGATGAGCAGTATTTCTTTGATTTCACTCATCGTGAATAGTTGCTGGAGCTCTAGATATCAATGCATGATGAGTGATGTTCCTTGTATCGTTGATTTATCACCTATCGCTAATGGCTTTTGAGCCTTGAGTATTGTAATAGCAATAAGTGATGGCCTTTGGCCTTATGTTCTTATCTTCATCGCTCATCGTGGATGGTCATGAAATGATAAATTTCAATTAGCAATGAGCGATATGATGGGTTTCTTGTGCATCACGTATCACAGATATGTTTTGAGTGATAAGTTCTATATTAGTGATACATGATACACAATGTCACTATGAAAATCTCTCATCGCTAATTGCTTGCAAATTGTATGAGGAGAATTAGTAATGAGCGATAGCTTAATGTTTCTTGTATTTTATCGCTCATCGCAGATTCATTCCAAAGCTTGAGTTCCAAAATCACGATAAGCGATAGAGTTATATGTTTAAAGTTTCTTTCGCTAATAGGAATAAATCTTATCTGCGATGTATTTTGTACCATTTATTTTCATGCAGGTGTGCGTGTCTTAACCTAATCTCTTCATTGTCTCTCCCATCGCTAATAGGATCCAAGGTGTGAAGTTTAAACTAGTGATGTGTGATGGGAAAATGAACGTGATCAAAGATGGGCCATAGATCCAAGGGCTGATATTTCATCACATGAATGTTTGCATCACTGATGGAGTTGGTCAACGATGAGATATATCAGCGATAAACGACAACTATTGCATGAAGAGGCAATGTGGAAGAATCCTGAGGACATCATAAAAATCAAAGTAGAAAGTAGCGAGGCGAATAAGAACCATTGGTATAGTTTTAAAACAGAGTGCTCAACGGTTAGGATTTGAACGAGAATGGCTAATAGTCAATTCACTCGCGTGGACTTACTATCAAGAATTAATGGTGGTATGCCTATCTATTGGCCATAAAGAAAGTAGATACTTGGTTGGTCGTGCATTTGGGGTGAAAATGGTGATGTAATCCTAAGTGACAAGGACAAGATGGTGGAAGTATTTGGGTTAAATCCCAATTATACTGTAAAGTTTAGGTGTGTTGAGCTATATGTTGAATATGAGAAAAAAAAAATTGCATATAAAGAGAGATTGCTTGTTCGACATAGAAAGAGCAAGGATAAATTCCTCCCTAAGGATGCTAAGCCTTTTGAGTGTGAGGAGTTTGTGGATTATTTCAAGAACACTTATTATTGCTTGAATCAAGTGTTAGCTCAAAATTTTGAGGTAAGGATAGCCCGTGACTTATTGCTTGTGGTGGAAGATATACAAGGTCATAATTAGAACACTAGTTTTGATTATGCCAACTATGTTTTTGATCAGATGCATAAGGATTTCCTCAATTTGAAGAAGGAGGTGCTCCCTTTACATTTCCCTCATTATTCTCTACTAATGCATATGCTCTTATGGGAGGGTGATTATGACTAGAAAAGAAAGTTGGAATTGAGATTAAGGGACATTGAAAATAATGTTTTACCAGCACAAATGTGGACATAAATTTGGGATCAGGACTGTGCCAATTCCAATTATGTCATGTTTGCTAATGTTATAAGATATGGTATCCTAGAAGTGTTGGGTGTAGCACCTATTCACAGGATTTCTCTAGAAATTAGAAATATCATGCGCCCAAAGGATACACCAGGATCTAGAGCAACACATAATTGGGAAAATTGGTTTCTTCATTCAGAATATACTTTTATCAAAGCCTATGGAGCTAAAGTGGCACCACATTGTTTTCCCTTGTATGTCTTCGACAGATTGGCCTTCATGGAACTCATGTGGTAGATTGATGTTATGGATTATGAGATGTTCAGGAAGCCTAAGAAAGGTATTGTGGTGCATCCCCAATGCACTTTTGCTTACTTCAAAGTTACTGCCCCTGAGGGGTATGAAAAGTTTGGG
Source organism: Sequoia sempervirens (assembly GCA_007258455.2). NCBI lineage: Eukaryota > Viridiplantae > Streptophyta > Pinopsida > Cupressales > Cupressaceae > Sequoia > Sequoia sempervirens. The sequence continues at coordinate 13,161 of VDFB02229874.1, forward strand.
ATCATGGTGAATAACCTTGTAATGTCTTTTAATGAGATTAGGATTTTTTATCCAAAAGGATTTGTGGGTGGAAGAAGAAGAGATAAAAACTTAAAAGTGATACGCCATGATTTCTTATACAAAGATGATGTATTAAGGAATTTGACAAGTGATGAGGTTGTCATCACTAGAAAGAAGGAATGGAAAACTATAATGAACATTGAAGAAAGTATCATAAAGAGGAATTCCTTTTATATAAGTCCATATAATGTAATTGCAGACCCTCTTGAAAGAGTTTTCACTATGCTAAGGGATTATAAGAGTGGTGATTTTAAGGTGAAGGTGAAGGAGGCTACTAATAAAGCACAAATTCTCTTAGAACAACAACAACAAGCTATGGATATCCCAAAGAAACCTACAGATGTTCAAGAAGTTAGGGAGGAACAAATGGTAGAACATGTGCCAAGGAATGAGGAGGTGGAGCAGAAATTCCCTCCTCATATTGAGGAAACTCATAGTTCAGATGTTCCCCCTTAAAGAATTGTCAAATGGAAATATGATAAGGAAAGTGATGATGATCCTAGGATCAAGGACTGTGATGAATTTCTTGTTCATGATAAATTTGTGCAATCCAAAAAATTTCAGGAATTTATGGTTCATCAGTGGAGTAAAGAGATAAAGGGGAGGCTAAAATTAACTCAGGCTAATGTTGAACCTTCCCATCAGGAAGAAGCTAAGAAAGCAGAGGAGGAAAAGATCATGGCTGAAATTGTATCTATTACTCCCACTAAGGCTAGGAAAATTGTCATAGATAGTGGAATCATGTTATTACTATGATGCACTATTATTGTTGATATTGCATATGATGCAGTAAGAAGAGACCCTCAAGCTTCAATATCTGAGGAGCAGTTTGAGGATAAGGTGTTTGGATCTGGATATAGTCCAAAGTTGCATACTCTTGCAATTTGGTCTATGGAACCTAATTCTAGTAAACATGATGTTGTTAGGCCTATTGAAAAAGTTATTGGTTCCTTAGTGGTCAAAAGAGCCACAGATATAACTCATATCCAAGCAGCTGAGTTAACTGCTCATGCTTCAATGCTTAGCTTGGATACTACACATATTTCTCATAAAAAGTATGATTCTTTGGTGAAGGATTACAATAAGGCCTTGGATGAAATAAATAAGATGAGGGCCATTGTTCAGGCTACTCAGTCAAAAACAATAATAACCTTGCCATCCTCTTCCTCAAATTTTTCTACACTAGATAAGGAAACCTTGGACTTAAAAATTAAAGATTTAAATGATCAATTGAATACTGAAAAGGAAAATGTCAAGAAGGCCAAGCTTGAAACTGTTAAGGTGGAAAATGAAATTTTTGAGGATGTATTCAAGCATAGGGTTACCAAATTGGTCAATAAGGCTAATGATGTTTTGGTTGCTTACAAGAATATTCATGAAGCAAACACAAAGTATTTGTAGGTACAAGAGGATTTCAAGAATGAATGGAATAATTGGATTACTAGGGCAAGTGCCTTAAGAGAAATGATTCCCAGAATGAAGGAGGATCCTGAGGCACCTACTAATATTCCTGAAATCTTGCAAATCATTGACTCAATTAATGAGATAACTACTTTCCCTAGAAATTTAGGTGTACAACTCCAAAGTAAGATGAAAACATTTAAAGAAATGGAGAAATGTGGTATGCCTTAGATATTGAGTCCAAAAGGTGAGTTACAGCCATTTGACACCTGGAAGGAAGATTTGGGAGGAATGCTTGCAACAGCTATGATGGCATTGACTGTCACCAACTACATCTTGTTGAATCCAAATATTGATACATTGGTGGAGATTGAAACAAATATGGGCATTTTTGTTAAAGAATCCAAGGTCCTAATTGATGCTAGATACTCTTAGTATAGTGCTAAGGTGTAAGTTTTTTTGAATATGAAGTGGCCAACTAAAGAAGAGTATAACCCTTGGTTGGAAAAATACAATGAATGAATCAATGTGAGGATTGATAATGAGTAAGGTACATAAAGGATAGGATAAGAGCAATGCATAGCCTGAATATAATACAAATTAGGCTTTTGATAAAACATTGCAAAAATATTGTTCTCTCCTCAATTTCAAATAGGTGGCACGTGGTGTTGATATGGATCAAACAATTTTGACTTTTTATCTGTTTTCCTTGTCTTGCTTCGTAAATTTTGTTGTCTGGTTCTCCCACAGTGGGCATTTTTTTTAACGCATGGGATATATTTTGAAGATTTTGTGACAAAAAAATGATTCCTTTTGAGGTGGGACTTGTTTTCTACAATGAGTTGAGGTCAATTTTTCCTGATGTCTATTTTCACCACTTGAAGATTCGAGTGTAACTGAAAAAAGGAATATTGTTGCAGTGGTCCAATGAAATTTTGACATGTGTGCTTCCTGGCCTGAAGCTTGTTTTTCTCTTTCATCTCGATAAGAAAGAATTCAAGGCTGGAAGCATCAATTTGTTGAAAAATTGAGTTAACACTGTGAAATTGTAAGGATAATACTAAGCAAGTTTTAGAATTTTTTGTCTTAAGTTTCTTTTGGACTTCAATGTTATGTATGTAATTTTGATAATAGTACAACAACTACAATACAGAGTAATACCGATTTCATGGCTATTATATCTCCTTGTATGCATTCTATGAGTTATGAATGAAAGTAATCTAGGATTTCTTTTGTTTGTCTCTATTGCTTCTCAATAGATGTTTAATTTCATGCTTGCTTATTAATTCAATGAATTAATGTAAGTGCTCAGGTGAGATTAATAACTTGTAAGAATTGGGTACTAAGATGCTTGTAAGCAGTAATAATCATGAATTTCATAGAGGAATGTTGTAATGCGGGGTTTCTTGAGACTGTAGGTACTATTGCTTAAATTGTTATCCGGGTCACATAGGTTGATATTGTTTAAATTGTTGGTGTGAATAAGTCTTGTACCTAGTTTATTCCTTTACTAGGGACTTAGGGGACTTAATTCACATGTTAAGTTACTTAGGATATTAGTTGTACCTTCTAGAAGTCTTAGTTGTCTTATCTAGACTTTACACTTTCCTAAGTAGTTATGAGTTAGTTGTCTCATGTGATAGGATTAAGACACTTGTCATGATCTGTCTTATCCTATCTCTCATCCTTGCCTTTATAACCAAGGCATCTCTAGCATATTTTGCATAGCATTGTATTGTATATTGCATTAATCATATTGTATCATATTGCAATCCTTATTTGGTAGAATAGCATCTTCCATTGTTGCTTCTCTCTATCTCTTGTGGAGGCTATTTGGTGTTAGAGATTGAAGATCTTGGGTTGATCACTTCAACATGGTATTAGAGCTTTGAATCTGGTAAGCCCCTTCCATTTCTTTATTAGAGAGTTTTCATCAATTTCTATTGTGATTTGAGTTTTTGTATCCTATATTGCATGTATGCATTTTTGGTGAGATTTGGTGATTGCAAAGCTTTTGGCTATAGTGGCAATATTTTAGGTTGTCCCATTGCGTCCAGGAGGCTCGAAAAAGTTAGATTTGACTTTTTTTTCACTCAATTTTGTCACCATTTGCAACTTTGGAAAAGAAGGGTTTGGAGCTCAGATTTGGTGAACAACTTTTTACAAGAGCATTTTTGGCAAAAATAAGCCTGCCATTGCGTCCGGGTGGCCATTTCTGAGTTTTTTGATATATAATTTGCCTATTATAGGTAAAATTTGTTTCTAGGGAAAAAAAAAAAATTGGTCGAAGGGTTGTATGGCCCCCCAACCTGTAAGGTATGCAGTCATCATATTAAAAAAAATTTGCGTAATAATTTCCGGTGGTATTTTTATTTGTTTTAAAAAATAATAATAATAATAATTATAAAAAAAAATTGTTTTAAGCACTTAAAGCGCTGCAACCATTATATAGGCTACGGGGACCATGGCCAAAGTCTGTGGAGTTCATAAACTGTTGGCTTGTAGACCGTGACCGCTAGGTGGGCGGTCTCTTAACTGCCAAGAGACACCATGAAACTGCCAGGCTGGCAATTAGTTAGCCGCCAGTGAAACCGCGACTGCCAGCATAAGTGATAGCCGCCAAACTTGACAGTTGTATGTGACCGCTCCAGAGTAAGCTGCTAGCGGTTACATTGACCGCCTAATTTTTTTCAGCCACTCAGCCCTAGGTATGTGGACGCCCAGGAGCTAGCTCTCGGGGGCTAAAGTTTTGCTCCTATTTAGCATTGAAGGTGCCTAAAATAGGCCTTTTTCTCAATTTTGCATAACTTTTCGCCACAGTATCAGATTTTTGAAAACAAGATATCGTCGGAAAGCTGGTTTGACGAACTTCACAATGGTGTAGGTGATTTTTCCATATTTTGACATTTTTTGCTAATTTTTTTCAGCTTGAAGGTACAAGTGCATTTATTGCTTGTTCTTGGCATAACTTTTGCAAATGAAGTCAAAATTTGGCAAACTTTTTTTTGAAATTGCTCAAAAAATTGTAAGGAATATATTTGTAACCTCTATTTTTAGCTTTGGCAAGCTCTTTTTTCTGAAAATTGTAAAAATCACCGTGTGTTATAAACGGTTGATTTGAGCTTGTCACTTGTAAAAATTGCACAATTTCTTCATTGTAATTTTTTGGGGGGGTTGCAAAATCAATTTTAATACATTTCATTTTGGGGGGTGAAAGGCACAATTTAAGTGCCACATTGTCTTCTTTCTTTTGGTGTTCATGGCGGATCTAAGGAAAATTGAACCACTCACTCCACACAATTATCATACATGGAAGCTAAAAATGACTCAACTGTTACAATCTAAGGGTCTATGGCCAATGTTAGATGCAGAACAACCTGAATTCACAAGGGATTATGAAAAATTTGTCCAGAGATGTAAAATGGATGAAGCAAGAGGGCTCATTGGCTTACATGTATCTGACAATTTTTTGTTTCATATTTCAGAGTGTAAAACACTTAAGAATGTTTGGGATAAACTTGCAAAGTTGTTTGGTAAAAAAAATAAATTCAGAGCCTTGCAACTTCAAGCAAATCTACAATCACTCTCTCCAAATGCATTTCCTTCAATTCAAGATTTACTTGCACAATTCAAGTTGGTTTTGTCACAGTTGAAAGGATGTGGACATGATATATCTAGTGATGAATGTATCTTCTTGATTCTATCTAAGTTAAAGGGCCCTTATCAAGTGTTTTCTTCTACTTTCTATTCAACTATGGATGCAATGGGGAAAGATTACAAAATTCCTACATTTGAGTTGTTTTGTGAGCATCTTACTAGGGAGGAGGCCAAGTTGATTCAATTGGATGCCTTACCCAATTCTAAGAATCATGCTCTAATGGCTAAATCATCCAAGGGTAAAGGAAAGAATAAGAAGAAGCCTAAAGTAGAATCATCTTTAGGTAGTGAGAATCCCTCCAAACTGAAGCCAAAGAACAATCAGAAGTCCACTCCATCTCCTTCTTCTACCTCTGGAGATTCTTTTTCTAAGTCCAAGAAAAAGAAAGGAGATCCTTGTTCATTTTGTGGCAAAATTGGGAATGATGCAACTCGTTGTTTTAAGAGATTGGAATCCTTGGAGGAAGCTATGAAGAAGCATAACATTTAAGTGGCTAAGCCTTCTTCCATGGGCAAAGGGAAATCTCTTTCAGCACGGGCGATTCATTCATCTTCAAACAGTTGGATTCTTGATTTAGGTGCTTCACATCACATGACCAATTCACGTGATCTTCTTGATTCCATTGTTCATAGTCAAATTGCAGTTGGGAACTCTTCATAGATTCTAGTTTTGGGGATAGGCTCCATTCAGATGCTAGATGAGTGCATTGAGGATGTTCTTCTTGTTCCTGATATTTCAGCGAATCTACTTTCCATATATCAGATTTGTCATTCTGGAGATGGGAAATTAGTTGAGTTTATTCCACATAATGTGACTATTAGATAGTTACAAGATCCTGAGAAGGTTGTTGCTACAGGGATAGTTGATCATGAGAACCATTTGTATCAATTTGATGGATTTGAGTCTTCATCGGGTTCATGTTTTGTTGCACATGTTGATTCAATGAGCAAGCTTTGGCATGAGAGATTTGGGCACTTGAACTATAGATATCTTTAGCAAATGCAAGCACATAACTTAGTGGTTGGTCTTCCAAAGATCTCTTGCACAGATGGTGTTTTTCAAGGTTGTGTTCTTGGAAAGCAACATCAAGATCCTTTTCCTAAGGGTCAAGCTACTCATGCAACCACACCCCTTGATTTGGTCCATAGTGATCTCATGTCATTCCCAACTCCTTTTTTAGGGGCTAAGTATGTGCTCACATTTATTGATGATTTTTCCCGCTGGACATGGGTCTATTTTCTAAACCTCAAGAGTGAAGTCCTCACCAACTTCAAGACCTTCAAAACATTTGTGGAGAAGCAGTCAAGTTTTTCTCTTTGGCAGATATGCATAGATAATGGGGGGAGTATGTCAATCAGGCATTTTAGGATTTTGCAGTGAGCATGTTATTCTTCATCAGCACACAATTTCTTACACTCCTCAGCAGAATGGTGTGGCGGAGAGAAAGGACAAGACTCTCGGGGAAATGGCCAATTGTATGATTCACTCGAGGTCCATGGCTCCAGCTTTTTAGGCCGAAGCTGTCAATTGTTCCTACTATATTTAGAACCGTGTGCCCCATAAGGCAATGTAGAATTTGACCCCTGAGGAGGCTTGGTCTCATCACAAGCCTAATGTATCCTTCTTCAGAGTAGTCGGTAGTGAGCCTTGGGCATTCATTCTAAATGGTCAACGTAAATCCATGGAGAAGAAGAGTCAGCAGTACATATTTGTTGGCTATTGTGAGGATATGAAGGCATAAAAATTATTTGATCTTGACACATGAGAGGTACATTTCCGACGTGATGTTTAGTTTGTTGAGACCTTCACCCAGCTAGATCCTCCCTCGACTTCTTTTTCATCACAACCAACTCAGTATTCTTCAATTGATGATACTTTGCTACTTGAGGAAGATTTTGATGATGGTCTTGATGCACCTCCTCCTCGGTCACCTACTAGGCCACGATGGGCTTGAGTTACTCTTGAGGAGGTTGGTCCTCTTGTTAGTGATCCCATAAGCACTCGTCGCACTCATTCTCAGACTTCAGGAATCAATCTTTTGAGTCATGCAGTTTCAAATGATCCTCAAAAGTTTTCCAATGCTTCAAGTATTATAGAGTGGGACAGTGCTATGGCTGATGAGTATTCTTCTTTGATGAAGAATCATACTTGGGATCTTGTGCCTCTTCCTAAGGGAAGAAAGTTGGTTGATTACGGTGGTTTTAGATGAGACGGTTCCGGCTGACGAGAACGGGGAAGCAGATGGGATATGCCGGGACGTTGTAGGGCGTATGGTTCTGTTTGATGACGTAGTTTCGTGGGGATGGACTTTATCGATGGAAGGACTGCTGGACTGGCGGACTTTCATGAAGGAATTCATTGGTGCGGTGCTGAGACTGGGTAGCAGAGATTTCTTGCTTTATGCGGCTACTTTCGTGCGGGTGGATGCGGTTTGGTGGTCATCGCCGTTGTCAGGACCGGACCAGGTTAAGCGTGAAGTGAACGTTAACGTTTGCTGGCGTTAACGGGACATTAGACAGGGGATCTTCATTTTCTAGCAGAAGTATGCTCTTAATTTGCTTCAGATATTTGGCATGGCTAATTGCAAGCCTACCCCTACTCCATTCCAGTCAGGTGTTGTACTGTCTACTAGTTGCACTACTACTACAATAGATCCTACCTTGTATCGGCAATTGGTTGGCAGTATTTTGTACTTGACACAGTCATCCTGATATTTCCTTTGTGATTGGACTTGTCTCTCACTTCTCACAAGAGCCTCATGAGAGTCATTGGAAGGCCGCCAAATGTATCTTGACATACATTCAAGTTACTACTCATTTTGGCATTCACTACACTTCACGTGCATCTCAAATAGTGAGCTTCACTAACTCAGATTGGGCTGGTGATGTCAATGATCGGAAGTCTACTTCTGGCTTTATTTTTTGCCTTGGTTCTATTCTGATTGCATTGACATGCAAGAAGTAGACTACTATTGCATTATCATCGACAGAGGCTGAGTATCGAGGTGCAGTGTTGGCTAGTCAAGAGGTTTTGTGGCTTCGTTAGTTGATGACTGAGTTTGGATTCCCTCCAGCTCAACCCACTACTCTTTGGTGTGATAATTAGAGTTCCATTCATATCTATCGTAACCCAGTGGAGCATTAGAATACTAAGCATATTGAGATCCACATGCACTTCATTAGGCAGCTCATCTAGGATGGTGTTCTCAGCTTGGAGTCTTTGCCTACAAATCAGCAGGTTGCAGACATCTTCACTAAACCTTTGGCATCACCTCGTTATCTTCAGTTGCGATCGATGCTTGGGGTGAAGGAAGTTGTCCTTGGGGGGTCTTGAGGAGTCCTCCTTCCTTCATAAGTTTTTATCTTTCTTTGTAGCTTTTTCTCTCTTTTGGAGAGGAGTTTTCTCCCACAGGTTTTTTCTCCTTTTCTCCACTTATGAGATTTTTTTGTTTTGTACATGGGTACCTCATCAGGCCTTGTTGTCGGAACCCATCTTTTTCATTCTACATTGGTTTGTTCCTCCCTAAGTTGCACTTAAGGGGGGGTGTTGATGTGAATAAGTCTTGTACCTAGTTTATTCCTTTACTAGGGACTTAGGGGACTTAATTCACATGTTAAGTTTACTTAGGATATTAGTTGTATCTTCTAGAAGTCTTAGTTGTCTTATCTATACTTTACACTTTCCTAGGTAGTTATGAGTTAGTTGTCTCATGTGATAGGATTAAGACACTTTTCATCATCCTATCTTATCCTATCTCTCATCCTTTCCTTTATAAGCAAGGCATCTCTAGCATATTTTGCATAGTATTGTATTGTACAGTATTGCATTGATCATATTGTATCATATTTCAATCCTTGTTTGGTGGAATCGCATCTTCCATTGTTGCTTCTCTCTATTTCTTGTGGAGGTTATTTGGTGTTACATATTGAAGATCTTGGGTTGATCACTTCAACAAGTACACTCATTCTACAACAATGAAAACCTTTTCTACTCCCCCTACAGAGTAGACCCATCTATCAGTCCAAATAAATGAAGAATCTATGAATTCACTAGATTGATGCACCTTCATGTGCACTTAGTTAGGAGGGACAATGACCCCCAACCTCTCCCTGAGATGCTCAAAAGTATCTTTCGGAAGATCCTTATTAAATATGTCTACAAATTGTTCTTTTGTTGTCACATACTCTAGTTTGACCTCATTTTCCAACACTTTTTCTCTCATAAAATGATACTTGATATGTATGTGCTTCGTTCTTAAATGCATAACTAGGTCCTTTGAAATGTTTATTGCACTTGTATTGTCACAAAAAATAGGAATAGGCTCATCACATACTACTCCAATGTCCTTCAAAGTTTGCTTCATCCATAAAACTTGTGTGCAACATGATGCTGCAGCAATATATTTTGCTTCTGTAGTGGATAAAGAAACTGAGTCTTGCTTTTTACTCAACCATGAAACTAATCCTCCACCAAGAAATATAGCACCACCACTAGTACTCTTTCGTTCATCTACAAATTCGGCCCAATCAGCATCTGTATATGCACTCAAAGTGAAATCATTACTCTTAGGGTACCACAGTCCATAATATGGTGTTCCTTTAAGATATCTAAATATCCTTTTTACAACTATAAGATGTGCTTCTCTAGGATTTGCTTGAAATCTAGCAACTAAACACACTACATGCATAATATTTGGTCTGGTAGCAGTAAGGTACAATAGTTCGTCAATCACGGATCTGTATTTGCTTTGATTAGTCTTAGCAGATTCATCATCCTTGCTTAGTTTACATCTGATTACCATAGGAGTACAAATTGGTTTAGAATCCTTCATCCCGAAATTCGTCAACAACTCTTTTACATACTTAGATTGTGAAATGAATATCCCTTTATTAGTTTGATTCACTTGTAGACCAAGGAAGAAATTCAATTCACCAATCATAGACATCTCAAATTCTTTCTACATTTCTTTAGAAAAAATTTCACACATGCCATCATTTCCACCAAAAATGATATCATCAACATAAACAACTACAATCAACATCTTATTACCTTGCACTTTGAAGTAGAGGTTGTTGTCAGCAGAGCCTTTGTTGAATCCTTGCTATGTCAGATATTTGTCCAGTCTTGCATACCAAGCTCTAGGAGCTTGCTTCAATCCATACAATGCTTTCTTCAATTTACAAACCATATCTGGCTTGTCAGACAACTAAAACCCTTCAGGTTGCTCCATGTACACTTCTTCCTCTAACTCACCATTTAGAAAAGCTAACTTAACATCCATCTGATATACCTTGAAGTCCTTGTGGGAAAAGAATGCCAAAAACATTTTGATAGCTTCCATTCTAGCCACAGGGGAAAATGTTTCTTCAAAATCTATACCTTCAACTTGTGAATATCCTTTGCATACTAGTATTGCCTTATTCCTTACTACTTCTCCATTTTCATTTAACTTATTCCGGAACACCCATTTTGAGCCAATCACATTTTTGTTCACAAGCCTAGGGACTATTTCCCATGTCTAATTATTTTCTATCTATTGCAATTCCTCTTTCATAGCTCTCATCCAAATTTCATCTTCACATGCTTCTTTTAAAAATTTAGGTTCTATTTTAGAAAGTAAACAAAAATTTACCTCAACTGCAACTCTACTTCTTGTCTTTACACCTTCACTTTTGTCTCCAATTATTTGATCTTCTGGATGATTCTTTTGTACATATTTAAGAGTCCTAGCAGCAGGTTCTGGTCCATTCTCTTCTTTTTCTACTTGTTCTTCTTCTTCTTTCTCTTCTTCTTCCTTCTCCTTATTTTCTTCAGGTACATGTTTGCAAATAGGATCAAGTTCAACTTCACTTATCTCAATAGGTTTGTGTATGTCTTCATCAACTTTCACATTAGCACTTTCAATAGTCTTTCTCAATATTTTGTTAAAACATTTGTATGCCTTGCTAGTAGTAGAGTATCCAAGAAATATTCCTTCATCACATCTAGCATCAAACTTTCCAAGATTGTCATCATCTCTTTTAATGTAGCATATACTTCCAAATACCTTAAAATATTTCATAGTAGGAGTCTTACCAGTCCATAACTCAAAAGGTTTCTTTGTGTTGTTGTGTCTGATCTAAACTCTATTAAGAACATAAACAGCAATATGTAACACTTCTCTCCAATATACATCTGGTGCATTGGACTCTTTCATCATAGTTCTAGCAGCTTCCTATATTGTCTTGTTTTTCCTTTCAACTACTCCATTCTA
>VDFB02229877.1:0-14477 GCA_007258455.2 Sequoia sempervirens
GCCATTGATCAATTTTCGTGACTATGCTTGTGGATTATATTGTAGTTGTGTATTTTATACACGTATTTCTTATCACCTTTCACGAACATTCATTTTTTGTTCAGTTATAGCCGCATTTAGGAGACCGCTCATGTTTGAATTTTTGAGAAACTAATAATTCACCAACATGCAAGAGCCCCTCAAAATAGAATCTACGAAACAATTTTTTTTGGGCAAATCAGAAATATGGGTTTTATAGGTGTGCATGTGGTAAAGAAACCCAGATCGTCCTTTTTTTGAAAAACTAAGTTCGTGAAAAAGATAATTTTTTTTTTAAAGTAGAAGTAATAGAAGTAACAAAGCCAAATTTTTTAAATCTTTTTACGAAAAATATGAGAAATGGGTTTTGTGGAGAATGTCATTCTAAGAACACCCAAATCATTCTTTTTTTGAAAAACTATTATTGCACCAACAAGCAAGAATCCATTATTGTTTCATACATTCTATTTTTCGAAAAATAGAATCTATGAAACATTTTTTTTTGGGAAAATTGAAAATATGGGTTGTAAAGGTACTCGTGTGCTGAAGAGAGCTAGATCGTCCAGTTTTTGAAAAAATAAGTTGTTCTTGAAAAAAGATAGATTTTTTTGAAAAGCATAAGCAATGGAGGTAACAGACACAATATTTTTTATTCTTTTAATGAAAATTTTGAGAAATGGGTTTTGTAGAGAATATTGTTCTTAGTAGAACTAGATCATAGAAGTTTAGTAAAACCAGATCGTCCTCTTTTTGAAAAAACTAATTTTTCAACAACATTCAAGAACCCCTCAAAAATAGAATCTACAGAACAATTTTTTTTTGGAAAATCAAAATATGGTTTATATAGATGCTTGTGTGCTAAAGGGACCCAGATTGTCCTTTTTTAAAAAAGATAGATTTTTTTGAAAAGTAGAAGTAGTAGAGGTAACAGAGGTAATTTTTAGTTGCAATGAAAAACTAAAATGCGTTTTGTAGAGATGTCACTTTAATTGAACCACATTGTCCTTTCTGAAAAACTAATTTTCACCAGCAATACAAGAACCCTCAAAATGGAATCTATGAATTTTTTTTTGGAAATAAAATATGGGTTTATAAGGTGCTTTCGAGGGAAACTAAAAGAGACCAGTTGTCATTTTAAAATAAGTTGTTCTTGAAAAAGATAGTTTTTTTTTTTAAAGTAGGAGTAGAGGTAACAAAGGAAATTTTTTTGAATATTTTTTTGAAAATTTTGATAAATGGGTTTTGTAGAGAATGTCGTTCTGATAAGACCCAAATCGTCCTTTTTTTGAAAATTTAATTTTTCACCAACATGCAAGAACCCCTCAAAAATAGAATCTATGAAACTATTTTTTATGGAAAATCAAAAATATGGGATTCATAGGTGTTCATGTGCTAAAGAGACCAAGCTTGTCCATTTTTTGAAATTATTTGTTCTTGAAAAAGAAAGATTTTTCTAAAAAGTAGAAGTAAAGGTAATAGAGGCAAAAAATTTCAATATTTTTATGAAAAATCTATAAAATGGGTTTTGTAGAGAATGTTGTTCTGAGTATACCCAGATCATCCTTTTTTCGAAAAACTAATTTTCCAATCTGTATGTGTATTTTCAATAGCCATTCTAGAACCTTCATTTTTTTCGTTGAGTTATAGCCGCATTTAGGAAACTGATTGTGTTTGAATTTTCGTGGGCCATCGAACAACTTTGGTGATGACAATTTTCAATTACACTGTACTTGTTCATTTAATACACGTATTTTCTATAACCTTTTCGTGAACCTTCATTTTTTTTTGAGTTATAGCTGCATTTAGTCATGTTTTAGTTTTTGTGGTCCATAAATCGACTTTGGTGACTACGATTGTGGATTGGACTGTAGTTCTCCATTTTGTATGCATATTTTCTATCGCATTTTGTGAACCTTCATTTTTTGTTGAGTTATAGCCGCATTTAGGAAACTGCTCATGTTTGAGTTTTCATGGGCCATCAATCAACTTTGGTGACTACGATTGTGGATTGTATTGTAGTTGTGCATTCTATACCCATTTTTTTAATCGCTTTTCACAAGGCATTTTGTTGATCTATGACCTATTTTATGGAAACCACTTGTGCTTGAGTTTTAGGGCCATCCAATTAACATTGAGCTACAATTGTGGATTACTGCTTGTAATTACAACCATTTTTTATGTGTATTTTTACACGTCACCTCTCATGAACCTTTATTTTGGTGGGATTCTGACCCATTTAGAAACTTCTCATGTTTGAGTTTTTCGTTGACTTATATATTTCATTTCTTGAACCTTCATTTTTTCCTTTTCTTGAACTCTATTTCTTTTGCGAGACAACCTTCATTTTTAGTTTGACTTATAGCCACATTATAAAACCCATTTCGTATTTGAGTGTTCTAATTACATCAATCAACACTGGTGACTAAGGTGTGGATTACCTTGTAGTTCATCCCACATATTGTATATGAGTATTTTCTCTATAGCCTTAAGCCAGACATAATTTTTTGTTGGCTGCAAGCGCATTTAGGAAACCACTCGTGTTTAAGTTTTCATGGGATGCATTTAGGAAACTACTTCTGTTTAAGTTTTTGTGGGCCATCAATCAACTTTGGTGACTACGATTGTGGATTGTACTATAGTTGTGTATTTTGTATGCATATTTTTAATCGCTTTTCACAAACCTTCAGTTTTAGTTGAGTTATAGTCGTATTTAGGAAATCATTTTTATTTAAAGTTTTCGTGGGCCATGGATCAACTTTGGTGACTGTCATTGTTAATTGGTCTATAGTTGTCCAATCTGTATGAGTATTTTCTATCGCCTTTCATGAACCTTCATTTTTTGTTGAGTTATAGTAGTATTTATGAAAACCGCTTTTGTTTGAGTTTTCACGAAACATCGATCAACTTTGGTGACTACAATTTTGGTTTGCACTGAAGTTGTACATTATATAAGCACATTTTCTATCACCTTTCGTGAACCTTAATTTTTCATTGAGTTATAGGCGCACTTAGGAAACCTATTGTGTCTAAGTTTTCGTTAGCCATCAATCAACTTTGGTGACTACGATTGTGGATTGCACTGTAGTTCTCCATTATGTACGTGTATTTTCTATCGCCTTTCGTGATGCTCCATTTTTTAGTGAGTTATAGCCACATTTACAAAAATGCTCGAGTTTGAGTTTTTGTGGTCCTTAGATCTACTTTGGTGACTACGCTTGTGGATTACACTGTAGTTGTGCATTCTATACTTGTATTTTCTAATGCCTTTTGCAAACATTTATTTTTAGTTCAGTTATAGCCGTATTTAGGAAACCACTCGTGTTCAAATTTTTGTGGGCCATCGATCAAATTTGGTACTACGATTGTGAATTACAATGCAGTAGTGCATTCTATACACGTATTTTCTATCATCTTTCGTGAACCTTTATTTTTTCTTTGAGTTATAGCTGCACTTAGGAAACCGCCCATGTTTGAATTTTTGTGGGATCAACTTTGGTGACTACGATTTTGGATTGCACTGTAGTTGTCCATTATGTACATGTATTTTCTATTGCCTTTTGTGGACCTTCATTTTTTGTTGAGTTATAGCCACAATTAAGAAAACGCTCGAGTTTGAGTTTTCGTGGGCCATCGATCAACTTTTGTGATTACACTTGTGGATTACACTGTAGTTGTGCATTCCATACGTGTATTTTCTATCATCTTTCATGAACCTTCATTTTTTATTGAGTTATAGCTGCATTTAGGAAACGGCTCATGTTTGAGTCTTTTTGAGGCATCGATCAACTTTGGTGACTACGATTGCGGATTGTACTATAGTTGTGCATTATGTATGCATATTTTTAATCACCTTTCATGAAACTTCATTTTTTATTGAGTTATAGCCACATTTTGGAAAATGCTCATGTTTAGGTTTTAGTGGAACATGGATCAACTTTTGAGACTAAGATTTTGGATTGCACTGTAGTTATGCATTCTATAAGCTCATTTTCTATCACCTTTCGCAAACCTTCATTTTTCATTGAGTTATAGCCGCACTTAGGAAATCGCTCGTGGTTGAGATTTTGTGAGCTATCGACCAATCTCGGTGACTAAGATTTATTTATTGCATGATAGTTGTCCATTTTGTACGTTTATTTTCTATCGCCTTTCACAAACCTTAATTATTTGTTTAGTTATAGCCGCATTTAGGAAAATGACCTTGTTTGAATTTTCTTGGGCCATTGATAAACTTTGGTGGCTACGATTATGGATTACACTATAGTTGTGCATTCTATACACATATTTTCTACCGGCATTGGCGAACCTTCATTTTTTGTTGACTTATAGCTGCACTTAGGAAATCGCTCGTGTTTGAGTTTTCATGGGCAATTGATCAACTGTGGCCACAACGATTGTGGATTGCATTATAGTTCTCCATTTTGTAATTGTATTTTCTATGGCCTTTCGTGAACCTTCATTTTTTTTGAGTTATAGCTGCATTTAGGAAACCGGTCGAGTTTCAATTTTTGTGGGCCATTGCTTGAGTTATAGCTACATTTAGGAAGCCGCTCTAAGGAAACCGCTCCTATTTGAATTTTGATGTGCCATCTACCAACTTTGGCAATTTCGATTGTGGATTGCACTATATTTATCCATTCTATAAGCGTATTTTTGTATCGCCTGTCGTGAACGTTCATTTTTCGTATAGTTATAGCCGTATTTAGGAAAACACTTGTACTAGAGTTTTTGTGGGCCATCGATCAACCTTCGTGACTACAATTGTGGATTACACTATAGTTGTCCATTTTGTACACGTATTTTCTATCGCCTTTCACGAACCTTTATTTTAGGTAAGTTATAGCCACATTTAGGAAACTGCTCGTGTCTGAGTTTTTCTGGGCCATCAATCAACTTTGGTGATTATGATTATGGATTACACTATAGTTGTACATTCCATACTTGTATTTTCTATCGCCTTTTGTGAACCTTCCTTTTTTGTTGAGTTATAGCAGCATTTATGAAACTGCTCGAGTTTTAATTTTCATGGGTCATCGATTAAGTTGGGTAACTACACTTGTGGATTACACAATAATTGTGCATTCTATACACATATTTTCTATCACCTTTTCCAAACCTTCATTTTTTGTTGAGTTATACTAACATTTAGGAAACCACTCATGTTTGCGCTTTTGTGGGCCATCGATCAACTTTCTTGAGTACAATTGTGGATTGTACTGTAGTTGTGCATTATGTACACATATTTTTTATCGCCTTTAATGAACATTTTTTTTTGAGTGATAGCCACATTTAGGAAAACACTCGTGTTTGAGTTTTCATGGTCCATCAATCGACTTTGGTGACTACAATTATGGATTACAATGTAGTTATGCATTCTATACGCATATTTTCTATGGCCTTTGATGAACCTTCATTTTTCGTTGAGTTATAGCCGCACTTAGGAAACCACTCGTGTATTAGTTTTCTTGGGACATCGATAAACTTTGGTGACTAGGATTGTGGATTGCCTTGTAGTTCTTCATTCTGTACATTTATTTTCTATCATCTGCCACAAAAATTGAAACATGAGTGGTTTCCTAAATGTGGCTATAAATCAACCAAAAATGAAGGTTTGTGAAAGCAGGATAGAAAATATGCTTATATAATTGACAACTACAGTGCAATCCATAATCATATTCACCAAAGTGGATCGATGGCCCACAAAAACTCAAACACGAGCGGCTTCCTATGTGCTGCTATAATTAAAAAAAATGAGAGTTCGCAAAAGGCGATAAAAAATATGCGTACAGAATGGAAAACTATAGTGCAATCCACAATTCTAGTCCCCATAGTTGATCTATGGTCCACAAAAGTTCAAACACAATTGTTTTCCTAAATGTAGCTATAACTCAACAAAAAATGAAGGCTCGCAAAAGGTAATTAAAAATATGCATACAAAATGCACAGCTATAGTGTAATCCACAATCGAAGTCACCAAAGTTGATCGATCGACGATGAGAGCTCAAACACGAGCGTTTTTCCTAAATGCGGCTATAACTCAACAAATAATGAAGGTTTATGGAAGGTGATAGATATACACGTACATAATGTAGAATTATAGTGCAATCCATAATTGTAGTCACAAAAGTTGATCGATGGCCCACGTAAACTCAAACACGAGCGGTTTCTTAAGTCTTGCTATAACTCAATGAAAAATAAAGGTTCACGAAAGGTGATAGAAAATAAGAGTATAGAATGCAGAACTATAGTGCAATCCATAATCGTAGTCACCAAAGGTTATCGATGGAGCACAAAAACTCAAACGCGAGCATTTTTTTAAATACGGCTATAACTCAACAAAAAATGAAGTTTCATCAAAGGAAATTAAAAATATGCGTACGAAATGCACAACTATAGTGCAATCCATAATCATAATCACCAAAGTTGATTGATGGCCCAAAAAAACTCATTCATGAGTAGTTTCCTAAATACGGCTATAACTAGAAAAAATGAAGGCTCATGAAAGGCAATAGAAAATACGCATATCAAATGCACAACTATAATGTAATCCATAAGTGTAGTCACCAAAGTTGATCGATGGTGCATGAAAACTCAAACTCAAGCGGTTTCCTACATGCGACTATAACTAAAAAAAATTACAGGTTCGCGAAAGGCAATAGAAAATACTTGTACAAAATTGAGAACTGCAGTGCAATCCATAATCGTAGTCACCAAAGTTAATCGATGGCCAACAAAAATTTAAACACGATCGGTTTCCTAAATGAATCTAACTAAACAAAAAATGAAGGTTCCCAAAAGGAAATAAAAAATATGCGTATAGAATGAACAACCACGGTTTAATCCACAATCATAGTCACCAAAGTTGATCGATGGCCCAGGAAAACTCAAACATGATTGTTTACCTAAATGCGGCTATAACTCAACAAATAACGAAGGTTTCATGAAAAAAAATAGAAAATATGTTTATGGAATGCACAACTATAGTGTAATCCACAATCGTAGTCACCAAAGGTCATCAATGGCCCACAAAAACTCAAACACGAACGATTTCCTAAGTGCACCTATAACTAAAGAAAAAATGAAGGTTTGCGAAAGGTGATAGAAAATACATGTACATAATGCACAACTAAAGTGTAATGCACAATCGTAGTCACCAAAGTTGATCGATGGCCCATGAAAACTCAAACACAAGTGTTTTCCTAAATGTGGCTTTAACTGAATAAAAAATGAAGCTTTGCAAAAGGTGATAGAAAATACATGTATAGAATGAATAACTACAATGTAATCCAGAATTGTAGTCACCAAAGTTGATCAATGAGTGGAAATGAAAACTTAAAAGATATAAAGCGGTTTCTAAATGCGATATAACTCAACAAAATTAAAGGTTCACAAAGCTGATAGAAAATACGTAGCCTGGCGATGGACAAGCTTCTGATTACAATCCACAATCATAGTCACCAAAGTTGAATGATGGCCGACCAAAACTCAAACATTAGTGGTTTCCTAAATGCGCCTATAACTCAACAAAATATGAAGGTTCGCCAAAAGCAATAGAGAATACGTGTATAGAATGCACTACTACGGTGTAATCAACAATTGTAGTCTCGAAAGTTTATCAAAGTTGATTGATGGCCTACGAAAACTCAAACACAAGGATTTTCCTAAATGTGGGTACAACTCAACAAAAAATGAAGGTTCACAAAAGGCGAAAGAAAATTCGCGTATGGAATGCACAACTATTGCATAATCCACAAGCATAGTCACCAAAGTTGATCGATTCCCATGAAAAATCAAACTCAAGTGGTTTCCTAAATATGGCTATAACTCAATAGAAAATGAAGGTTTGTGAAAAGTGAAAGAAAATACACCTAGAGAATGAACAACTACACTGCAATCCACAATCATAGTCACCAAAGTTGATTCATGGACCATGAAAACTCTAACATGAGCGGTTTCCTAACTGCAGCTATAACTCAACGAAAAATGAAGGTTCGCAAAAATTTAAAGAAAATAAGTGTATAGAAATCACAACTACAGTGTAATCCACAATCGTAATCACCAAAGTTGATCGATGGCCCACAAAAACTCAAACATGAGCATTTTCCTAAATCTGGGTATAACTCAAAAAAAAAGTTTGTGAAAGGCGATTAAAAATATGAGTATAGAATACATAACTATAGTACAATCCACAAAGTAGTCACCAAGTCGATCGATGGCCCACAAAACCTCAAACATGGGCGGTTTACTAAATGTGGCTATAACTCAACAAAAAATGAAGGTTCGTGAAAGGAAATGAAAAATATGCTTGTAGAATGCACAAATCCATTGTACACCACAAACGTAGTAGATTGTACTGTAGTTGTGCATTTTGTATGCATATTTTTTCAATGCATTTCATAAACCTTCATTTTTGTTGAGTTATAGACGCATTTAGGAAAATGCTCGTGTTTGAGTTTTCCTTGGCCATCGATCCACTTTGGTGACTATGATTGTCAATTACACTGTAGTTGTGCATTCTATACGTGTATTTTATCACAGCTCCGCGAACAGCGCACGGGGTTATGGCTGCACTGAAACCACCCAGCGTTTGAGGTTTTTGTGGATACGACCAATCAATTTTGGCAACTTCTGACCAGTAGTTGCGTATCGGATTTTCCATTTTGTCTGGGGTATTTTCTATCGCCTTTCATGAACCTTGTTTGCTGCTTTAAGTTGCTCTTCATTTGAAACTGCTGGAGTGTTCGAGTTTTCTATGCACCTTTTTCTATTGCTTGTGAACCTTCATTTTTGTTGGGTTATAGCGCGACTGAAGCGCGCAATGTACGGTTTGTATTGCATCAGTCAGCGTTGGTGACTAATAGCAATGGTGCAATATAGTTGTGCGATTCTATCGCATATTTTTACCTAATAAGCCTTTTGCGAACCTTCATTGCACACGATTGGAATTCAAACTGCGGTAGAAGCATCAGTTTTGGAGCCATCAGATCAACTTGGTGACGTAATGGTTTGTACTATGGTTGTGCATTGTGCATATTTTTGGTGCTTTGCGAGCCTTCGGTTTTGTTGGGTTGTCAGCACCGTTGGAATAACGTATTTTTAATTTCTTTGGGCCATCCAGTGCTTTGGTGGGCGAATAATGGATTACAGCGTGGATATTGCATTCCATATGCATATTTTTCTGTAAACTTCGTGAACCCTTCATTTTTTGTTGAAGTTATAGCCATTTTAGAAACCCATTTTGTGGGCCATCGATCAACTTTGGTGACTACGATTGTGCATTGCACTATTGTTGTACATTCTATATGCATATTTTTAATCGCCTTTCACAATACTTCATTTTTTGTTCAGTTATAGCCTCATTTGTGAAAACACTCTTGTTTAAGTTTTCGTTGGCCATTGATCAACTTTGGTGACTACGATTGTGGATTACACTATAGTTGTGCATTCTATATGCATATTTTCTATCACCTTTCGTGAACCTTCATTTTTCATTTATTTATAGTTGCACTTAGGAAACTACTCGTGTTTGAGTTTTCTTTGGCCATCGATCCACTTTAATGACTACAATTGTGAATTGCACTGTAGTTGTCCATTATGTACACATATTTTCTATCACGTTTAACGAACCTTAATTTTTTGTTTACTTATAGCCGCATTTAGGAAACTGCTCAATTTTGAGTTTTTCTAGGCCATCGAAAGGCGATAGAAAATACGAGTACAAAATGGAAAACTACAATAGAATCCACAATCATAGTTGCCAAAGTTGATTGATGGCCCACAAAAACTCAACGAAGAGCGGTTTCCTAAATGCAACTACAACTCAACGAAAAATCAAGGTTCGCGAAAGGTGATAGAAAATACGTGTATAGAATTCACAACTATAGTGCAATGCACAATCATAGTAACTAGAGTTGATTGATCGCCCATGAAAACTCAATCACAAGTGGTATACTAAATGCAACTATAACTCAAAAAAAAAAAAATGTTTGTAAAAGGGGATAGAAAATAAACGTACAAAATGGGAAACTATAGTGCAATCCACAATCGTTGTAAACATAGTTGATGGATGGCACATGAAAACTGAAACACGAGCAGTTTCTTAAGTGCAGTTATAACTGAACAAAAAATGAAGGTTTGCATAAGGCGATAGAAAATAGGTGTATAGAATGTACAACTACTGTGCAATCTACAATCGTAGTCACCAAAGATGATCGATGGCTAACGAAAACTCAAACACAAGCACTTTCTTAAATGCGGATATAACTCAACAAAAAATGAAGCTTCGTGAAAGGCAATTAAAAATATAAGCACATAATGAATAACTACAGTACAATCCATAATCATAATCACCAAAGTTGATTGATGGCCCACAAAACTCAAACATGAGAGGTTTCCTAAATGTGGCTATAACTCAAAAAAAATCAAGGTTGTCGAAAGCTGATAGAAAATATGTGTATAGAATGTACAACTACAGTGTAATCTATAATAGTAGTTACCAAAGTTGATAGATGGCTGAGAAAAACTAAACTCAAGCAATTTTCTAAGTGGCTATAACTCAACAAAAAAAGAAGATTCACGAAAGGCAATAGAAAATAAACATATAGACTATATAATTACAGTGTAATCCACAAGCTTAGTCACCAAATTTGATTGATTGCCCACGAAAACTGAAACTCGTGTCATTTCCTAAATGCAGCTATAACTCAACAAAAAGTTAAGGATCACGAAAGGAACTAGAAAATACATGGAGATAATGGACAACTATAGTGCAATCCATAATCTTAGTCACCGAAGTTGATCGGTGGCCCACGAAAACTTAAACAAGAGCGGTTTCTGAAATGCAGATATAACCCAAAAATAAATGAAGGCTCATAAGAGGCGATAGCAAATATGTGTTCAAAATGGAAAACAAAAGTGCCATCCACAATCATAATCCCCAAAGTTGATCGATGGCCCACGAAAACTAAAACATGAACAGTTTCCTAAATGCCGCTAGTTAACTTGAAAAAAAATCACGAATTGCGAAAGGAAATAGTAAATATATGGAAAGAATGGACAACTACAGTGCAATCCACAATCGTAGTCACCAAAGTTGATCAATAGCCCACAAAAAACTCAAACACGAGCGGTTTCCTAAATGCGGTTATAACTCAAAAAAATTCAAGGTTCACAAAGGGCGATAGAAAATACACATATAGAATGCACAACTACAGTGTAATGCACAAGCGTAGTCTGGCTCTGAAATTTGTCGATGTTACATTAAAACACAAGCGATTTCTTAAATCCGGCTATAACTCAATGAAAAATGAAGTTTCGTGAGAGGCAATAGAATATGCGCGTATAGAATGCACAAATACAATGTGTAATCCACAATCATAGTCACCAAAGTTGATCGATGGCCATGAAAACTCAAATAGAACGACAAATGAAGGGGTATAACTCAACGACTAATGAAGGTTCGTGAAAGGTGATTCAAAATATGTGTACAAAATGCACAACTACATTAAAATCCACCATCAAAGTCACCAAAGTTGATTGATGGGCCACAAAAACTCAAACACAAGCGGTTTCCTAAATGCGGCTTTCACCCAAAGAAAAATGAAGGTTCGTGAAAGGTGATACAAAATACGTGTATAGAATTAACAACTACAGTGTAATCCACAAGAATAGTCACCAAAGCTGATCGATGGCCCACAAAAACTCAAACATGAGGGACTTCCTAAATGCAACTATAATTCAGCAAAAAATGAATGTTGACAAAAGGCAATAGAAAATATGCATATAAAATGCACAACTACAGTTTAATCCACAATTGTAATCACCAAAGTTGACCAATGGCCTACGAAAACTCAAACACGAGCGGTTTCCTAAGTGCAGCTATAGCTCAACAAAATGAATCTTATTTGAAAGGTGATGGAAAATACATGTATAGAATGGCACAATTACACGGTGTAATCCCACAATCAGTAGTCACCAAAGTTGATTCGGTGGCACAAAGCGCTCAAACATGACGGTTTCATCGGCTATAACTTAGCAAAAAATGAAGGTTCATGAAAGGTGATAGAAAATACTCATATGTAATGCAACCCTACAGTGTAATCAACAAGCATAGTCAACAAAGTTGAACGATAGCCCACAAAAACTTAAACTTGAGAAGCGGTTTCCTAATCGGCTATAACTCAACAAATAATGAAGAAAGGTTCTCAAAGGGATAGAAAATATGCTGTAATGGACTTTAGCTTCATGGTTTGAATTCACAATCACCGACCATACTAAGAGTTGATGATGGCTGAAAGAAAACTCAAACAGCGGTTCTAAGTGCAGCTATAACAAAACAAAAAATGAAGGTTCGCGAAAGGTGATAGAAAATATGCGTATAGACTAGATAACTATAGTGTAATCGACAATCATAGTCATCAAAGTTGATCGATGGTCCACTAAAAACTCAAACAAGAGCGTTTTCTAAAATGCGGCTATAACTCAACAAAAAAGGAAGGTTCGTGAAAGGCGATTAAAAATATGTGTACAAAATGTACATCAACAGTACAATCCAAAATAGTAGTCACCAAAGTGTATCGATGGCCCAAAAAAAACTCTAACATGAGCGATTTCCTAAATGTGGGTATAACTCAACAAAAAATGAAGGTTCATGAAAGGTGATTAAAAATATGTGTACACAATGTACATCAACAGTACAGTCCACAATAGTAGTAAGCAAAGTGTATTGATGGCCCAAAAAAAACTCTAACATGAGTGATTTCCTAAATGCGGGTATAATTCAACAAAAAATGAAGGTTTGTGAAAAGCGATAGAAAATTAGCATTCATATTGCACAAATACAATGCAATCGTAGTCACCAAAGTTGGTTGATGTCCCATGAAAACTCAAACACGAGTTGTTTCCTAAGTGCAGCTATAACTCAAGAAAAAAATGAAGGTTCATGAAAGGTGATACAAAATATATGTATAAAATGGACAACTACAGAGTAATCCATAATCCTATTCAGCAAAGTGGATCGATGGCCTAGCAAAACTCAAACACGAACGTTTTCCTATATATTCCTATAACTCAACAAAAAATGAAGGTTCGTGAAAGTCAATTAAAAATATGCGTAGAAAATGCACAAACTCCAGTACAATCCACTATCATAGTCACCAAAGTTCATCTATGGCTCACAAAAAGTCAAACATGAGCGGTTTCCTAAATGCGGCTATAACTCAACAAAAATTAAAGATTCACAAATTGCGATAGAAAATAAATGTATAGAATGCACAACAATAGTGTAATCCACAAGCATAGTCACCAACGTTGATCGATGGCCCACAAAACTCAAACACGAGCGGTTTCTAAGCGTCGGCTATAACTCAACAAAATCAGGAGTTAAGGCGGAAGTAGAAAATATGCATTGCAAAATGGACCAACTATGGTACAAGTCTACAAATGTAGTCACCAAGGTGATGTTGAATTGGCCCTGGAAACTGTAAACAGAGCATTTTTCTAAAGCTCACAGCCTATATAAAAATGAAAGGGTTCATGAAAAGGTGATTAAAAATATATTATTTTTCAAAATGTTGAAGCAGCTAGAGTACAATCCACTGTCGTAGTCGCAAAAAGTTGATTGATGGCCACAAAGCTTTCAAACATGAAATTGGTTTTCCTAAATCTTGGCTTCTCGCCTCTTTCAAAATGAAAGATTATGAAAAGGTGATAGAAATACACATATGACACCTTCTGGGTGTAATCCACAATTGTAGACACCAAAGTTTATCGATGTCCCATGAAATCTCAAACATGAGTGATTTCCTAAGTGAGTCTATAACTCAACAAAAAATTAAGGTTCACGAAAAGTGAGAAAAAAAACATACAAAATGGAAAAAACTGTAGTGCAACCGACAATCGTAGTCACTAATGTTGATCGATGGCCGACGAAAACACAAAGACGAGTGTTTTTACTAAATGCGGATATAATAGAGCAAAAAATGAATGTTCGTGAGAGGCAATTAAAAATATGCGTACAAAATGCACAACTACAGTACAATCCACAATTGTAGTTATGAAAGTTAATCGATGGCCCACAAAAAATCAAACATGAGCAATTTCCTAAATGCGTACAAGCGTAATAAAAAACATAATCATGAGGGTTTTCTTAAATGTGGCTATAACTCAACAAGAAATTAAGGTTCATGAAAGGCGATTAAAAATATGTGTACATAATGCACAACTACAGCACAATCCACAAGCGTAGTCAGCAAAGTTGATTGATTGCCCACGAAAACTCAAACACAAAGTTTTTTCCTAAATGCCACTATAACTCAACAAAAAAATGAAAATTCATGAAAAGTAATTAAAAATATGCATAGATAATGAACAACTACAATACCATCCACAATCGTAGACACGAAAGTTGATTGATCGCCCACAAAAACTCAAACATGAGCAGTTTACTAAATGCGGCTATA
>VDFB02229878.1:0-11677 GCA_007258455.2 Sequoia sempervirens
GGAGAATTTCAAATAAAGGGATTAGTATCATTTCATAAAGTTTTTTATTTTCTATTTAGGTCCTTGATTACAATGAACTAAATTTGTTAATGTAACTTGAGGATTGATGTTCACTTGAAAGTGTTGGAGGAAATCATTAATGAGTTGTGTAAAGGAGGTAATTGATTGTTTGACAATGAAAAAAACCAATCCAAGGCCATATCTTTCAATGATCTAGAAAAGAGTTTCACTATGAGTGAATCTTCAAAAATAAAGTCTCTACACAAGGTAGTAAAAACTAACAAATGGTTATTAGGATATTTTTTACCATTGTACTTTCCAAAGCGAGGTATTTCAATGTTTTGTAGTATAGGTGTATTTAAAATAATGAACATTAATGAACTATGTGTAAGGTATTTTGGATGTTTACTATTGGTTTGATTTTGGTTTAAGTTTGAAATTTGTTGTTGTAATAATGTCATGCTTTAAATAAAAAAGTTGATTTATCACAAAATCATTGGGCCACATGTTGTAAGAGTTTTTCAAGTATGGTGAACTAGTATGGAGGAATGGTGGGATATTATATTTCATGTTTAGGAGGGGTGATGAATATGGAGGTGTTATAGGTGAAGAGACAAAACTATTATAATTTCCACTAGAAATTCCTAAGCTTGAGTTTAAACCATTGTTATATTCCATCATTGATGCTATGACTAGAGGTGTAAAGTTGGGAATAGAAGGCATTATTGTGGGAGAGGAAACTTATTTTCCAAAAGGATTTTGAGCATTAGTCAAAAATTTCGTGAAACTAGCTACCAAAGGAATATTAGAATCTACTATATTAGCTAGGCTACGTAACACTTCTATCCCTTCCTAATCATTTACCAACTTCCCAATGCTATCCAAAAGAGGGATTGCTTCTCCATCCAAAGGTTCAATGCTTAAGAATTGTTGAATTCATTGTAGGTCTTTATCCAATTATTCTAGATTATCTCTTAGTTTTTTAAAAATCCAACAAAAACCCTAGTTTTAACAAAAATCTATAAAAATTCTCTAATTTTTAATCCAAATACACATAAAAACATTATTTTAAGTGAAATCCATTGCAAACATTCAATTTTCATCAAAAATCCATTGCAAACATTCAATTTCAAACAAAATCCATAAACCTGTAAATTTTTCATAAATATCTTTCAAAAACCCTATTTTGAAAAAAAATCAACTAAAAATTAAAACAAATCTAATTGAAAAATTTGATTAGAAATACAAAATCAAGAATCTAACTCAAGGTAAAATGGATTTTGAAATCGATATCTGATTTGGCGCTCTGACCGCATATACCAAGGGCCTTTAATGAAATGAGTTTCGGTCGGGTTTCATCTCACCCATAATATATAGATATGTTTAAAAATCAGATATCCACCAGGATCGGATATCCAATTTTAAATCTAGCTATTTGTTTTACTCCTTAGGTCACCTCCGAAAGCCCCATAAAGTCAACTTGACTTTTCACGCTTTTTGAGCCTTAGAAACATGTATTTTTCTCCATTGCCACTTCCTTTTGGCATACCATGATCCCCGCGACATGCCCGCTTTTGTTCGCATAAATGCTGTTATGTATTTAATCGGTATAGTATCGCTGTATTGCCTATTTCTAGAGGTAATATGTGACACCATATCGCAACCCCAAAGGAACAAATAAAAATGCAACAATTTTTTTTAAAAGAACATAACAAACGTACTTAAGTATTCCAACATAACCAATGTTCTAAGTTATACAACTAAATCCCTTGGGTTACACGAGGACATTACCAAAAACAAATCCATAAAAAAGTAATAAATGAAATATTAAATAACCAATAATGTAAATCCAATCATTCATGACATCAATTAAACATTCATTCACGATATCAAGAAAGATGTGAATATACCAAATGAAACCATACATACATATGACAATAAATGAATCATAAAGATATAAAGTATATGTATATTTCTACAGATACAACACAACTTAACAATGTTTACAAATGGTAGTACAAGAATAAATCACATGGTGTGATAGTACAATACATCTGTCTGAAAATACATCCCAATAATCACATATACAAATTACATCATAAATCTTCCCAACATACGTGGGAGTCGATACATCAATAAATAAATTACATCTGAAGTATAAAATTACATCTGGTACATAAGAACACTAGACCACATTGAAAACTAAACAATGATAAATCACCAAAAGACATAACAATAGACCACTTCCAGAGGACTTCAATAAAACATCACGAATGGAATGCTAGAGGAGAGTGTCATCGCATGGCTTTACATGGATTATCCAGACAAAAACCAGAAAAAAACCCTTTGCATGTAAAAACCCTCTCACAATAAAATAAAAAAATAATAAATAAAGCTCATCATCTTTTTCCTCAAAAATCCTCTCCAATCATTGGTTCTTACCTTGTTTTTTTTAAAAGCACACACTTATCTCACAATTTAATTAAAAATAAATTATTTTCTCAAGATATTCTCTACAGATTTTTTTCCAATTTAATATCAGGAAAAAGATAATATATATTTATCATCATCATTATTAATTTAAATTAATTACTTGCACTTTTAATTAATTAAATAACTTTTAAATTTACAATATATTTTAAATTCAACATTTTACTAACTTACAATTAATTCAAAGCAACAAAACATATTAATTAATCTTATAAAATAAAGATTAATTAAATGACCACTAACCATAAATAAAATAATTAATCAACAATCAAACTACATAAAGACAAGGACAAAACCTTAATCATGACACAACAACCGGCCAACGGGATTAATGTAATTCACAGACAAGGATACTCTAAATATATACCAAAAGCCCAAACAAACACATCATCAATAAATCTCAAGTCATAAAATCTAAAGACTACCTCGAAACATAACAATAATTCACTTTCCAAATATTACAATAATAAATTACGAAATAAATCTCAAGTCGTAATATCAATAAACTACTTCTAGAGGACTTCAATGAAACAACACAAATGGAATGTTAGAGGAGAGTGTCATTGCATGGCTTCACATGGATTATCTAGATAACCTATCACAAGGTGTCACCTCCATCTATACATGGATTATCCAAACAACCTAGTTTAAGGTGCCGCCTCCATCTATGGTTCTCTTGACCGCCTATCTCAAGGCGCTGCTCCATAGGTTTACTCATGTGAAATCATTAATCTTTCATGAAGAAAAGGCAACGATCTTGTCAACCACGGCCTTCTCAGTCACCTTTAGTCTGTGATAGCACTAATAGGCGGATGAGGCATCATAATTATCTTATTAATGTTAAACTACCCACCCATAGTTAATTACTTAGGTTATCACTGATTACTCTAACTCTATGTGGGTTACCCTGACAACCCCTTTGTGCACCAGCCCCCAATTAGAGCCACTCTCTCTAGACACTCAACACAAAATATCCAACACAAAAAGGATTGTACCAACCAGATCACAAAACCAACAAATGGAACATCCACGAAGAATAACCATCTCACCAAAATCATTTGAATTACATTCACAAAACGGTACAATCGTAGTGCAAACTAAAATCACAACCACAGTCAAAGCATAGGCCAAGTATCAAATTATAAAATCAATAATAACATCAATATCCCCACCTCTGGAAGTTCCTAATCAACAACTTAAGTTCCTATAATAAGATAAGCTAACTCTAGGATTTTCCCTCAAGACATAAACCTGATCAAAAGAAAACCACAAAAGTATCAAGTCCAAACAATATGAGAGGTATTACATCCTCCTCCCTAGGACATGGCTTACTCCTACAAGCCATTAAAAAATAAGGGTAAGCACACACCAAGACTGACTAGTTTGTTTTCAATCAGCTAGGCTGGCTGCTTTAATGACTTCCTTAATGGAAGGCGTCCACTCCCTTCTTTCACAGTGAAGTCTCCTTAGAGCTTTCACCAAAGTCTCCAGGTCTGAAAGAATGGAGCATTTGGAATAATCATACCGAAGTCTGATTTTCCATAGCCGTCTAACTATCAGATCACGAACCTTCTTCTGAGGTGTTTTCCCTATCTTCATCCTAGAAAAACACCAAGGGATAGATTTTAGTTTAAAACCAACACTTAATGCATGAACACACAAAATAACCTCATAGATAACACACCACAAACTACACAAAAGTAACATAAGGGTAACACAAGGGTCAGATTGCATTTCTAGTACGAAGCATATCGGTGCATTGCACACTACACCAAGGGTCCTATCCATTCCACTAGATTTCTGCACCTTTGGACCTACATCACCCAAAGACAAACTTAGATAACCAAGTGTAGACTACATAAACGAAATAACACACCCCTACGAGTACGAGCAGCTAGGTCAACACAATGGGCTCATAGTGCCCCAGTGTGTGAAACATGGCTCTGATACCAAGTTGTGACGCCCCATCGCGCAACCCCAAAGGAACAAATAAAAATACAACAATTTTTTTTTAGAACATAAGAAATGTACTTAAGTGTTCCAACATAACAATTTTCTAAGTTGCAGAACTAACTCCCTTAGGGTACATGAGGTGACATTACTAAAAACAAATCCATAAAAAAGTAATAAATGAAATATTAAATAACCAATAATGTAAATCCAATCATTCATGACACCAATTAAACATTCATTCACGATATCAAGAAAGATTTGAATATACCAAATGAAACCATACATACATATGACAATAAATGAATCATAAAGATATAAAGTATATATATATATTTCTACAGATACAACACAACTTAACAATGTTTACAAATGGTAGTACAAGAATAAATCACATGGTGTGATAGTACAATACATCCGTCTGAAAATACATCCCAATAATCACATATACAAATTACATCATAAATCCTCCCAACATACGTGGGAGTCGATACATCAATAAATAAATTGTCTAAAGTATAAACATGCATATGGTACATAAGAACACTAGACCACACTGAAAACTAAACAATGATAAATCACCAAAAGACATAACAATAGACCACTTCCAGAAGACTTCAATAAAACATCATGAATGGAATGCTAGAGGAGAGTGTCATCGCATGGCTTTACATGGATTATCCAGACAAAAACCAGAAAAAAAACCCTTTGTGTGTAAAAACCCTCTCACAATAAAAAATTAAAAAATAAAAAATAAAGCTCATCATCTTTTTCCTCAAAAATCCTCTCCAATCATTGGTTTTTTTCTTGCTTTTTTAAAAGCACGCACTTATCTCACAATTTAATTAAAATTAAATTATTTTCTCAAGATATTCTCTATAGATTTTTTTCAAATTTAATATCAGGAAAAAAATAATATATAATTATCATCATCATTATTAATTTAAATTAATTACTTGCACTTTTAATTAATTAAATAAATTTTAAATTTACAATATATTTTAAATTCAACATTTTACTAACTTACAATTAATTCAAAGAAACAAAACATATTAATTAATCTTATAAAATAAAGATTAATTAAATGACCAATAACCATAAATAAAATAATTAATCAACAATCAAATTACACAAAGTCAATAAACCCTCAATCATGACACAACAAAACAAAAACGATGATGGGCTGGGACGGGACACACTCTAAATATTACAAGTCACAAAACACATCATCAATAAATTCCCTAAGTCATAAAAATTCCAAAGACTACCTCGAACATAACAATAAATTCACTTTCCAAATATGTAACTAATGAACCTCCTAGGGAAAGTTGCAATTTACTAAACAACCGAACTATTTTTTTTTGAAATAAGAACAATAAGCATGTAAGTTAAAACAATTAACATACAAGTTCACTTAATCATTGCCAACTAATCCCCTAGGTTGTGAGACTGTGTTACTTAAACCAAATGCGGAACATGGATTAAAACCATAACATATAATTACTTAACAAGTAAAGATCACATCCATTCCAACATAATAATTTACATCCAAGAGTATGAGATACCTCTTGATTCCAATAACATGATTTACAATAAGATTACAATACTCATTCCCCAAATGAGGCAAGTCCAACAAATATGATTACATAATACAAAATCCACCTCGATAACAACTGAGGGGTAATAAAATACAATAAGAACTGAGAGAACAAGGCATGAGAAGAAACTGATTCCCACGAGCTCTCCAACTGGAAATCACGACCACATGAACAAGAAGAAGAACCAACAGAATAATATGCATGCCACCCGACCATGGGGAATCCAAAAGGTTCCACTCCCTCCATGCTAGGAGATAGTAACTAGGAATTCCTACACAAGACCATCTACCACTAGGCACGAGCCACACAAAACTGATACAAAATAAATACAAGTCTTCACCACATGAGTGAACGGTCATACGTACAACTCTAGGTACGACTCACACAACATTGTCATAGGTTACATTGCTTCCAGACAAAGAATAGATCAAGAGTGTCACAAATATTAAATAAAAACTGCTGAATTAGGAAGAGTGTCATCGCATAGCTCGTCAAGGGATATCCTATGGGAATCTTCCTAGGCCCCGGCCGCCACTCCATGGGTTATCCTGGTAGCCTCAACCGAAATCCCGGCACCAATGCTTATTCATGCTGAACCAAATACCTCTCGTGAAGATGAGATAAATGATCTTGCCATTCCAGGCCTTCTCGTCTCATCCCAAGTCTCATACTAGCCCTTGGGTCCATGAGCGAGGCACAATTATCTTGTTTAATGTTTGATGCAACCTAAGCTTCTAAAAGTCTAATTTAGTTATCACTGAATTAACCAACTTGCAAAGGGTTATCCTGGCACCACTTTGTGTGCCAACGCCCATTTGCAAGCCACTCTCCTAAGACAACACACATGGTTAAACCACAAAAGGTGACCAGATAACACTACCTCTCGAATCCAAGGAGGTAACAAAATAAGGAAATTCACTCCAAACATAGGAGGAAACCAATTACAAAAACCCAATCCTTTCAAAGGAGGTACAAATCACATTACCCTCTCCTATTCCCAAGGAAGCACAAATCAAGAACTTCAACACTGAAAACCACAAGGTTAAGACCCTCTCCAACACTGGAGGCAACAAGGTCAACCCTCTCCAAACACTGGAGGAAATAAGGTCACATAATCCACTCATACATTAGAGGAAAACAAAATACAAAATACCACTCCATCCAAAGGAGGCATAAACACATGACCCTCTCCTATTCCCAAGGAGGCACAAAACATCCCCGTTTGTGAGAACCGGGTGAAACAACATGGTGTCACATGCACATTTTCCCATGACACATCAAAAATTGACTCACGTACCACAATCCCATACCCATACATGAACTCCTATCTGGAAGACTTCAACATTAACTCTATCCCACCAACATCGAAGATGAACAATTAAACACTGAAAACATTTCAGACAATTAAATAAGCTAATGTTCGGATTTCCTAAATCCAATCAAACACAGCTTCCATCACTTGCATTTATCCAAATAATAAACTCATTTCTTTTCACAACATAGAAATATTCAAAGAACAGATCACATATTCTAAATTTCAAAACCATATTCAAAATCAAGACATTTAAATAAATGCATCATCGAACTGGAATTAAACCAATCAATCACTCTACGTCTCACAATCATATATTGTAAATAAATCCACTTGATTTATAAAACATTTGGATTAAATAAATTACTCTTATAGCAATAAGTCAAACAACTCAATCTCATAAGATTCATGAAATCATTCGTTACTTCTAAGTTTAACCACTATATTCTATAAGTTAAAATTTTAGTAAATAATCATTTAGATTGAATAAATCAGTTTTAATCTCAACTCTTCTTGAACCCAATATATTCCAATCAATTATACTAAATAGTATATACATAAATCCTCTTGCCGACATTAAAGAATTTAAACCAATAATACAACTCTACTTGATCAATGTATAATTAATCAAAATAAAATTCTCAATAAATCAACATTTGACAAATAAAGTTCTTTGATTTAAATAAATCATTCGTTAATCCTAAGCTCTCCAATTATGTTCCAAATTAATGATTAGAACCACCTGATTGAACTAAGTCATTCATTATCCCTAAGTTTCTCAATTGTCTTCCATACTTAGAACGTTTTGATAAATAGACATCTAGATGAAATAAATTAATCTTGAATTCAAATTCCCATCAATGATTTAACTAAATGTTAATCAAATCACTTAATCTATATTACCACATGGTTTAAATGAATAAATTAATCAAATTCTATATTCTAAATAATACAAATGATCAACATCAACTTTTATTTCTTCGATACCAATGCGATAATCATTTTAGAGTAGGTTCTATTTTCAAGATATTCAATTATCATTTAAATGTGTACCTCTAAATATCCTTATAATTTTTCAAGATTTCCTAATTAAAACAAGATTTAAATAACTTCGATTAATTACAAGACCCTCGTTTATTTCAACTTGATGATAAAATCAACCCCTTAAATAAATTATATTTAAATAGAACCAATCTTAAATGTACAGTTATTCTTTAAATATCTCTTATTTAAAAATCTCCAATTAAAAATTTCCAATTTAACATTTAACCTTATATTAATATGCCAAATAAAATAATATTTTATTTGCATATAAATAAACTATTTAAACTTTAAATTTAAATGTCCATCTTTATATTTCCATTTTAAAAACCTCCAAGACAGAATTCCATTTTACTATTTATAGCGAATACGAGAAAACATTAAATATAATATATATATCCACATTATATATATTATATTTTAAACATCTATATTAAATATATATTCATTTAATATATATTTATATCTATATCTATAAAATCAAAATTTTAATTAATATATTATATATATTATAATAAATATATAATATATATAATTTAAAATTAATATATATTATATATATATTATAATAAATATATAATATAAAATGAAATTTAATTAAAAAAAACTAAAAATTTTAATAAACAAAAATTTGTTTTAAAACAAATAAAGGCCATTGGGCCTTGGCTGCTCCCAGCCCCAACAGGGACGTACCCTGTGGTGGCTGCTACGCAGCCACACACAGGGGCGCGCCTGTTGGTGGCTGCTCTGCAGCCTCCTCCCCAATCGTGGGGAGCCCTGCCCAAACACCATGGATTGGGGGGTGGCTGTGGGCAGCCCCCACACCTAAAATAAAAAATAAATTTTTATTTCTGCTTCCACAATTTCGCCCAAAAAAAACGAAAATAAACAAAAAATAAAATTAAACCCTGTGTTTGGTAAAAACCAGAACGAAATTTCACCCAAAAATTTTAGCAAACAAATTCTTAGTTGCATAAATTTATATGCAAAATAAATATCCTTTCATAGCCCCATTTGGGCAAATTTTTATAAGAAAAAGGGCTAAGAGGAAAGATTTAAACACAATATTGTGATGCATTTTTCTGGGTTTTTCCCCAATTCGACCAAGAAATTAAAACTCTTCATTTGCATCCCTCTAAGTTTTCTCTTGCTAGATTTGAACGAATTTTCAAGGTTTTGATTCTTGCTTTGAGTTTCATTTCCAAATCTCAATCATTTTACAAGTTTTCAAAGAAATAACTTATGGGTTTCATTGGATTCATCTACCTTTCTAAGATCTCAAAAAAACATGAAGAGGGTTTAATCTATTTCAAAATGGACAAGTAAGATTAAAGGAGAACCTGATTTTCCTCCACAAATTTGAAACCTTCAAGCATGGTGTTCTCCAATCCTTTCTGTAGTGCCCCTCCATGTCGGTTGTTCTGGACTTTTGTGTGAGTATTTGTGTGTGCTTCATTGATTACTGTGTTATTTGATTATGTGAAAAATATCATATGTTAGTAGTCATGTTTAAATAATTAATTAAATCATAAGTGATTTGCAAGGTTATTTAAAATATAATTAGAAATTAAAATAATAATCAATTAAATTAAATCAAATGATTTAGAACAAATGATCAAATTAAACTAATTCGTTAAAAGTCAAAGTGATATTATTAGATAAATTGATTTAAATTGTTGAGTTAAATTGAAGTTAATAATAATTATGAACAAAATAATCTTGAAAAGATAATTATTATAATAAGAAATTTGAATGGATAAGGAGATAGGAAGCTGAAGTGTTTTAAAACAAGAAAAGCTGGAAAGAAACTACACATATAGAGCAATTGGAAGTCGAAGAGAACTGTAGAATTTGTAAAATAAATAATAACTATATTTAGCTCTGTAAAGGAGGGAAGGGAAGGAAGTGAAAAAGGTAGCAGGTGTGCAGCTATGGAACTTCACCACAAGATTTAGGATTTGAGGAAAAGAAACCAAGGCATGTTATTCGATACCATTTGTGGTAGTAATATAATGCTTGGGAAATTTGGTATTCTTAATTGTCTCTGCATGTTTTTTTTTCCTTGTATGAATGAATGGTTTAGAATGAAGTATGGTGTAAGAAGAAAGGGCCGCAATGGTGCTTGATGCAGAATAGAAAATTGGGTCTGCATTTATTCTTAGAGCCATGCCCTTCTACCCTATATCGTTCTTCTCCTAAAGTAGCCTTTATTTCCTCTTGATCCGTTTTGGTTTTTCATCTATTTCTTTTTGGGTAGCTGATGGTAGAATAGATAGCTTGACTATACTGTATTGTTGTATTTCTCTTGACATTGAGGTCATCGTTGTTTCTTTATCTTCACTCACTCTGTCATTCTAAATCACTACCGACATTTGATAAATCTTTTATGAAATTATTAGGTAGAGATTGTCGCATTGATTATTATTCGATAGGCGTGTAGTTTCTGAGGTTCCTCCTTTCACCTTGCCTGAGAATCTATCCTTCTTACTGTAACTAGACTATCATATATGAGTATTTTCTCAAATGTAACCTCTAATTCTGATGTCTCCCTTACTCATCATCATTTGCTTATATAGTCATCGGCTTGGGTTTAAGTTTAATATTAGCTCAATGCAAGATTTGGCATTGGTTCTACCTGTTACTTCTTTATATATCTCTAAATGCATTATTTGTTGCCGTATCCTATCTAGTCAATAGTTATCTTCATATAGAATTCTTTTATAGGAGAGCACGAGCTTCATTTTAGTCACCTTCTCAATCATTGTAGGAAGTCTATGCCATCTTTCAGACTGTTATTTTTAGCATCACCGATACTTTCCCTGAAGTTAGCGGTACCTTTGCAAGATATTCTCCACGGGATTCTTCAAGTTTTGGCCAGTCGCAACCAACCGTAGATCCATTTCTTTGTTTCTGCGAG
The DNA here is from genome assembly GCA_007258455.2 of Sequoia sempervirens. NCBI lineage: Eukaryota > Viridiplantae > Streptophyta > Pinopsida > Cupressales > Cupressaceae > Sequoia > Sequoia sempervirens. Next base: position 11,309 of record VDFB02229878.1, read on the forward strand.
CTACATTGTTATCTTCTTGAAAACTTCTGGTAATTTTCCCTTGGCAGTTGATACCTTGTTTAACTCCTCTTTTCCTTGCATCGCTGCTTTGGTAGAAGGTTTAAATATTCTTTCTGATTCATTATCAATCTGTCTTAGCCGCACTTGAACATGGTAGGGTGTAAAGGTTTAAATAAACTCTCTGATTCTTTTTGCAACTTGTCTCAACTGTCGCACCGGAACACAACAGGAAGTTTAAAGTTTTAAATAATCTCTCTGATTTTATCAACCTCTCTCAGCCACGTACTTGATCATAACAAGAAGTTTAAAGGTTTAAGTAACCTGTAGATTCTTCTGACAATCTATCGCGGTTGCAGGACTTGAAAATAA
>VDFB02229880.1:0-13218 GCA_007258455.2 Sequoia sempervirens
CATAGCCAATATGTCACATGTCCCCAATTTTTTTGTCGTTTAGAAACATAATTAAAATAATTAATCTTGTGATATCGCATAATTGTAATTGTCCAAGACAATATTACAATTATAAAATCATCATAAAAGTTATAATGATAAACATTAAAGTATACAAAAAGAATATCAAAATATATATTAGCAATTTAAAATACTATTATAAATATTAAACAATTTGAAATTATTATAATTGATTTATCATTAATATACCAATATAAATATTAAATACAAATTAAAAATAAAATATGTAAATATGAAATAATAATAATGACTAATAAAAAATAATAAATAACTAAATTATATTTAATAGTTTTTTTAGCAAGGGACACCTTTCTTCCTAAAGTTGTCTCTCTTCATGTTTTGAGTCTCGGAAGGGAGTATAAATTCGAGAGAAATCATTGGAATAGGGGAGATGACCATCGCTAGAATAGAATAGATAATGCAGATATAAATAAGGGGATAAAATCATTCAAGCGGAGGGAAGATTAGGGTTTATGAGAACCGAATTCAAAATCATTTATTATTCCTTAAAGCTAATCATCGATGGATGGAATGAGGATCACCATAGCTATGAGCAATATCGTCACAGGTAAAGACAGATTTAAAAAGCAATGGGGAACAGTGGCAAGTGAAGAACGTAATATAGGAGAACCAAGAATCATTCCCGTGGGTGAAGGTAAAGATCACCGCTGGAGGATATAGGGTAGTTCGGTCTGCTTTAGCAAGCGGTTCAGACTATTGCCACATATACTGCCCATCGATATTCAGAAGGATAACACATTTTGGAATATGATGGCCCATTGATAAAGACGTCTTCAGCAGGAGCCAAACAACAATCATCTGTGAACTCAGGTTGTGCCATCACAAAGAGTCGGGCTTCCTTACTAAGTTCAACAGATGGAAAGAGAGAAAATCAACATTTGAAAACATATATATAACTAAGAGGAGTATATATGGTGTCGCTGAGTTTAGAAAAGATACGTTGGCCGCAAAGACATAAACCTTTGAAAATCGAACAGCATAAAAGGATCTCCAACAAAGGTTATGTCTTTTCCAAAGATGCCCTTTCCATAAAATATATATATGATGCAAGTGACGATGGATAAGTAATAGGAAAATAGACAAATCAAAAAGGCAGCGATAGATATTGGAGGGAAGATAACGAATGAGAGGGGATGTAATAAGAGAAATTAAGGGAAATCAAGGAAAGCGATTGAGTAAGAATCGGAATATATTCTGCTTGGGAATTAGAGTATCTGAGAACTGAACACATACAGAGAGCAGCAGTACAAGGTAAGTATTATCATAGTTAATAACTATTTACGTATTTAGAAAATAAGGGTTGTTTAAATATAATTATGAATTTAATTATTGAAATTGTCAAACATATTAGTGATAGCTGATTCTTTATAAATGTATTTAAATATAGTATGATTTACAAATATATTTTGATATATTATGATGGATAAAATTTAAATGACAGAATGATAATTGATCTTGTGATACATAAAATATTATAGATGATTGACAAATGCAATATATGCATATACATATATTCATGCAAAGTAATTATTGACTCAATTAGGAATAATGATTTATATTTATATAAAATATATACGTATATATATGTGTATATATATTATTTACACTTGTCTAAGAATGTTGCTTGTGGCAAGTGTTGCACCTTATAAGTAATAATGAGACTATTCATTTGCTATGATGTTAAATGGTATAATAGAGTTCCTTGTATGGGATCTCGATAGATATTTAATATCTAATTTACTCAAGAAATATTTAATAGAGGAATCGTTCCCAGTGAGTAATAGGGAGAAAATGAATAATCCCTTGACAAGAATGAAATAATTATATCATCTTCAATCTTATTAGATGTTATCATTGAAATTTATTGATCTCTAACGTTTCTAATGCCTCTTTGAGAAACACTTTGAATACAAGATTTGGGTTTAAGTGTTCCCGTTAGAAAGGGGACATTACACAACCTCCTTGATAGTCTTCTCTATCTCATCCTTGAAGTCGTTTTGGATGCCTTATAGGGTGTAATCATAATGGGCTTTGGCCTCCTCCAGCTTTCGATGATATGCCGGTGCCTCTATGTATGCAAGTGAGTGTGGCTAAGCACTTTTGAGTGTTTTAGTCTCAATATCTGAGCTACAGGTGGTACTTTCACCCCTTACCTTTGCTGTGCTGGCATTAACATACACTCTGCAGCCCAATCAACCATATCATGACGAATGAGTCTCTCCATCCGCCTATACGAAACCATCCTCAGATTACTGTCTCTAATGGCTTTGATGACATGAGGTCTCCCATTAACCTTGAACTTCATCTCCATGTCTCGTAGATTGAGTGTGAACTCACCCAAATCGTGAAGCCATGCCATCCCTAACACCACATCAGTATCTCCCATATTAACAACATAGAATTCAGTCTTGAACTCATAGTTGTTCAACCGCATCGGAAGATCAGTAATCTTTCTATCACATTTGAGGGTGTACCCATCAGCCACCTTAACTCGGATACCCTCAAACTCCTCTGTTTGTATGCCACGTTTCTCTACCAACCGGGCATCAATGAAATTATGAGTGGCACCAGTGTCGAGTAGAGTGATTACCTTCTGACCTGCTAAGAGCCCGCGGAGTCTAAACGACCCATCTCTCTGAAGGCTAGTCAAATGTGCCTCCTGTAGCTTCCTTCCTCCTTCGTTTTCACCCTCATTTTCGGACCTGTCATCATCTGAATGCTCAGAATCAGCTTTCTGGTCTGACAGATCAGATTGCTCTTCCCCTCATAAAACCACTCCATCTGATTGTTTTTGACCTTGGGAGGGCATACATGTTTTCATCATAGGAAACTGCACGGCTTACAATTTTTTTCTTTTAGTAGATCATTCAATGTTTCTCTCTATCAAAGAGATTTTTTTTGTTTCTTAGGATCAGTGGATACTCCTTAAATCAAAGGCCTATTCCTATCAAAGACCTATTAGGCCTGCGTGTGTGGTGTCGGGCTTTAGAATTAATTCTTTGCCCGAGGTCGGCGCAAGCTCCATGTCTGATGCCTTCCTCGCTAGCCTCACGGAAGTAGAGGATCAAATGCCTGCTGACCCAACCTCTCTCATAGGCTCATCAAACCCTCGGCGAGAAAATGACAAGTCTCCGACAATACCTATCACCATGTTTGCAACCTTCACAAAACTCAGCGACATAAGCATCCAATCTACGTAAATGCGGTGAGCTGGCTCTACAGTAGAGTTCTACGGATCTTTCACGTCAAAGCGCTCTATAGGCACCTTAGTGAACTCACAGTAAGTAGTATTTGCATGATGGCCAAGTGTACATGCCTATTGATGCCACCAATCATGCGCCAACCCATCAAGATGCAAAGTAGCAAACTTAATGGCCTCGTCCTCCTGCATAGGTCTCAATGATAGATAATTGTCCAACTTCTGGACCCAAGACCTCGCTGACGTCTTATTGGAACCGTCAAAGTATGGCAAGGTGATTTTGCTAACTGCATACTGTAAATCCCTGTTCACCTGTGGCTGTGGCTGCTGGTGCTGAGGAGCTCGGCAGTCAAATCTACCTCCCCCTCTAGGTTTATGAACATCCATAAACTCATGAAAAGATAATGCCTGTCTGATCTCAGGTGCGAATGATAGATACTCACCATGAAATCTAGTCACATCTGCTACTGACATGCCATTGTGTGGCTGAAACTCCTGATGGTGACCCTGCTGCTCTGCCTCCGGAGTCAGTGGTGGGGTCTCTCTAGATATGAATGTTGGTTGTCCAGGCCTACGCTCATGATAGATCGGTGATGGCTGTCGTGGTGCTGATGCCAAAGGCTGGTCCACGCCTACAATCCTGCTCAACTGTCCAATCTGGATATAGTGCGGCTGGGATGGAGTATACTATCTAATAGTGCCCATCAACTGGGACATCATGTCCATCATATTATCGTGCCTGTGTCTAAACTCCTCATCAGTAATATCACCCTTTGCATGCGCTTTACCTAAATCCCTAAGTGACTCTGCAGGGATCTCACAGTCTGCCATCAGTGTTGTGACACTGTTCTCACTGCTGTTGGAGCTAGATCTGTGAATACCCAATACTCATGATACTGTCTCACCTTCAGGAATAGGTGGACCTGTCCAATCCTCAACTCTGCCTGTTCCTATACCCTTAGTATAATGAATGATGTCTCTACTCATGAAAAAGCAACCAAAAAGCACTTTGTATACTGAAAAAAGCGGGATGGCCGAGGGAAAGCGTGCTCACGATGCCAAAGTTAGTTACCGTTGCACCAAAGCCCGAGACCAGTAGTGAGCGGCACCCCTCTTGGCGGGGGCATCCCGGATAGGTACTCTCAACAAGACCCCTCGACACGCCGTCAAGTAAACCGGGCTGCACTCCACGCCACCTTCCAATAGGGGTCTCGCGATCGACAATCACTGTGTATCCAACTATGAATTCTGACCAAGCCAAAATAACATTAAGTTCTCAAAATATCAAACTTAATTAAAATTGGTGCTTTCCAAAAATAGTAAACTTCTCCAAGAAGTGTGGAGTGCATCCAGAAAGTACCGTTGGACTCAACTTGATTTCCTGAACTCATTGCCACTGTCAAAATTCTTTTCCAATGAAGTTGGTACTCTCTAAGATTCTTGAAACTTTCTAAGAATATTGGAATGGACCAAAAATGGATATTACACTCAACCCTAGAATGATGAACCACAATAATAAATGGTGTGAAAATCAACAAATGCCCTAATTATTTAATCTTCTGCAATTAATTCCTCAAACAATCTTCAACAAATCAGCACAATTGTGATTCCTAAGTGGAATCACCTCTAATGGATGAGAGGGTTGTCATGCTCAAATTGAAATATAGAAACCAAAAGGGTTTCATTCTACCAATCTCCCACACCTAGGATTTTCATCTTTGAATGCTTCAATATTCAAAATGGAAGGAATAACAAAATGACAAATTTAGATGATTTGCTTTGAGCAAATGACTTTCTTTTATAGTTGTCTTTTTGGACCCTTCATTTGATTTATTTTTCCCTCCAAGCATTAAAAATACTTTTGAATTACAAAAAGTACTTTTTAAATTACATACGATTTTTAAATATTAAATAGGCCCTATAATAATATTTAAGTTGTCCTTTTGAAAATAAATAGTTTGGGCCACTTAAAATGCTATTATTATTTTCCTTATTTCATCCCTTAGCCTATGAGAAATAAAAAATAGGCTACAGGTCATCAATTAATTCCTTTAGTTCTAAAAAGAAGACATGACACAAGGCTAGATGGAAATGGACATACACCACAATATTTATATTAATTGGTTCTTTAGCAGAACATAACTTAGACTATAATTTTATTCTATTGCTACAAAAGTAAAAAGACAATTTGAACATGACAATCAAAACATCTTATGTATATATTCTATAATACATTTTTGCAAATTCTTATGAGAATTTTGATTTTTATTGGAAACAAATGTATAGCCTAATGTAAAATCAAGGCAGAACCATCAAATAAACAATAAAATCAAAGTGGATGAAGTTCAAAATGACCTTCCAAACAGCGCTCAGTTCTTATGTAACATTCTGTGGCAGCTGACTTGTTCCTAATATTTAGCTGCAAGAAAATAAAAAAAACTCTAAACATGATTTTCTTACATATTTTTAAATACCAAATAAGATACAGCTAAAACAATTCAAAAAATTATTTTTTCTAGCAAACAATGTACCCAACACAAAAGTGAAGTTCTAAGTTACACTACATATAATAGCATTTTTATTTTGTCGGAAGCAATTGTGACAAGCATAAGAAAAAAAATTGTCATGCAGGAAGATAAATAAATTTTGGTACTTCTTTGAAACATTTGTCGATAACTACTAATAGTTCATCAAATGTTTTTGACAAATCTTACTAATTCCTTTGGGACATGTATTTCCTAGAAGGGATACTTTCATTATGTGATCTCTCATTTGCATCATAGAGAGAGTGACTATCTCGTAAAAATTGATAATTCTACAACTGATAAACAGAAAATTGTGTATCAAAACATCACAGGTTCTATAAAAAATATATTTTAATGCAACATTGTGACTGCTATGTCGATTATCGGCAATATTGTTCTTGTAATGAGCAACCGTCCTCCTCTCGGATAAATCAGTTCATTGAACTTTATATTCTGGGGTATAATTTCATGTGAGGAAGCCTCACATGGTTTGAATGGAGTGTGTAATACATTATAGGCTTTGCCAAATTGTTTTGTCCCTATTGTTGTTTGGACGATGATGAATGTGGGTAACTACAGTGGTGGTTTTCAAATTATAGACAAAAGGATATGTTAGCGTAATAATTAGCACCTCTGGAGTACAAATTGGTACGGACAGCTATGCACACTACGCAATGAGTGCTCTTCAAATTAGGAGGGGAAGCTCCCTCGTTGTGCCAGACAAAAGTGCTTGAAAAGGGAAATAAACTAAACTATATCCTGTCTTTTTGTCTCAGCTGTAAGAGGTACAAGGCTTTCAAAAAAAACTATATACGTTGCAGTTAAGTATTTTCTGGTTTCGCAGATCATTAACTACAACTAAGCTAGCTACTTTAAATCTATCCAATTTCCTCAAGAAAACAGAGCATGAGGAAATGGAGCAGAAATGATTATCAGACGATAAACCGGGTAGAGACTCACAACATGAAGGCAAGGTGGCATGACTATCTACTTGTCTGAATAGGCTTATTACTCACACACATCACACGATAAACTAAGTACAGATTCTCAACTTGAAAGCAAGGTGGCACAACTATCATCTCAATATGAACAAGTTTATTGAACGCAATACATGAAGGATAGCCAACTAGGACAGCAAATTGCATAGGCGAGACACGCATACAATCTACGATCAAACTAGCCACTATATCTAACTAAGGCAAGAATTCACCATCATAATTGCATGAAACCCAAGTGGCATAACAATTCATTATCACAATAAATACTCATGAACAGATACAGAACGAGCAATATTACAGGCAAGGTAGGCACAAAAAATATATTCCTCTCTCATGCAAAAGTTCTTGAACAAATACAATAATAGCAATACTACAGGAAAGGTAGGCACAGCACGTATGCTATCAAGCAAAAGTTAATTACACATGAGCAAAAACTCTTATTTATAGACATCAAAGGTGTAGGGAACCCTAAAATCACCTTGAGTCAACTACAGTCTTGCAATGCATGCAAGATTTTATTGCTACATCGCTAACCATTATCAGACATCTAATCTAAATGGCCAAAGCAAGCATGCACGCCCTTATTGAAAACAAGTTAACTGGAACACTACCATCAGTTAATTGAAACCCTAAATGTAACTCCAAGTCCTGCAAGATATCTCCGAGGATAAAGATAGACATGTGTGGAGCCCGCAAAGAGAACTGAAGATGAAAGTCCAGTTCTAATTGCATGCTCCGGATTTTGTCCTCGCAGACGACTGTAGGTTCTAACTGACTGATCACTCGCTGATATCTCAAACAATCAACCTCTCCACGAGGTTGTTGACTGCGTCACCATCTGGAGGTCGTCACATGCCTTAATTGACAATTCACTGCTTATCAGCAACTTGAGCAATCTTGGAAATCTTTACACACTCAAACTAGCATTTCACTGACTTATAACTTTGGCGGCTCCGTAATTGAAGTGATGACCACTATCTCTTCTGCAGCTTGATGTCTCTAATGCTTTTCCTTTATTCTCTCAATCTAAAAACGTGTTGCATGATGAAATCACTTAACTCCTTGACTCCAAAACACTCTGGTTGCGAGAAATACACATGAACTCACTGCACACGCAGAATTCCAATGGTCCACCCCACGTCTACGCCTATCAAATTGTTTGAATCAGCCCCCAGATGCGCTTGATCTTCATTGTCAGTTGTTCTAATGAAAACATGAATTAAGACCGATTTGGTCTTGAATTCAGTCTCGTTGAACCGCCTTCAAAATACTATTTTGACCACCGCGGAACACGGCTATGTTCTCGACAACTTTCTCCGAAAGCTAAAATGGCCCTCGTGAGGCTAAAATACCCTGCCTGAGGATAATTTAAACTAAAATTTTGGAGACATTGGGTTTTGTCCGGAAAATGATTCTAAGACAACTCACAATGTCAAAATTGTGAAAAAACGCCGTTTAGCCTAACATGCAAAGACTTTTCAGTTGAGAACTGCAGGGGTTTTTAGAGCTTCCCGGTGCAATTTTTCTTGAGAAAATCTGAAACATGGGTTTTGTGCACAAATGTAATTCTAAACAAGCCCAGCTTCATGCACTTTTCAAAAGATTTCCAAATGGCCCACATGTAATAAATCTCGAAAAGCACAAAAAGCTTTTAATGAAGGCTACGGCAATTTCTCAAAACATCTAAGGGTTTTGTTGATACCGGGAATATGTGAACCCAAACGGTTAGATTCCTCAATACGGTCATTTCTTGGACATGCAAGAAAATCTACATTTAGTTAAAAGAAGAAAAACAAGAATAAGATAGATGGTTTTTGTCCTACCGCAGAAATCTCGGCCATCTGGCGACTCCAAGGGGATCTTTACGCAACCCTCGCGACGCAAAATTGAAAAACAAAGTCCTAAAACGCCTCCTTGTAGCAATCCTAACCGAAGCCACAAAAAATACCCAAATCGGTCAACAACAATCAACAACCACTGTAGGCACCTCCTCAATCCTCAACGCATGAAGAAATCGCCATACTTTGTTTTGAATGGTACTCTACCGCTAAGAATGAAGAAATAATAATGATTTCTTTGTCTTAAATAAATAAAATTCGTCCATCTTCTCAAACTCAAAGCGCACCTCTATATTTGGCAGTTAACTGAGCCTCAAATTAGGGAATATGCTTAACTAAGCCTTCAAAATGGATGCCTAGAATGTGATTCGCTGTGAACTAAAGCTTAAAACGCATTAAAATGATGCTTTAATGGAGCGCCACCTTTAACTTTAGTTGAACTGCCCATGCAAATCAGTTAAGACTAGTGCATGTACTCCAGTTAGCTTTGCATGCAAATGCATGCAACATGCAAATCAGTTAACTTAACATGCAAACGCATGCAACTGAAGAAGAACTGAAGTCTAAAAATAGCAACTCAAATTGAACTTCAGTGTTCTCGGCATCTAGCCCAAAAATCGTTCAGTTGAACTGAAGTCTGAACTCCAGTTAGGGCGCACCAATCAACTTCTTTCGAAAAATCAACTTTGACCTCTCTAGGCATTTTCCGGACTTAGCTAATTTTGATGAAAATTTAGATTTTGACCTCCACCGGAGCCTCTATTCGCACACTGATTCCGGCTGACTGACAAGCCTGATTGACTGGCTGATGATTGCAACGGATAACAAAGTTGAAACTGACGAGATCAGCCCTTGGGTCTGAAACCACAAAAATGAGATTTGAAGGCTCAAAAATCCAAGCGCCCCTGGCCTCCAGGCTCGCTTTTGCCCTCAGACAACCATTTTTTCATCATTTCTTACCCTCTTACGAACCGTGCAATGGCGGCTAAAACCATTCAAGTAAAAACAACTGCAAAGGAACATTTCTCCTAAACACCTTATCTGAGGGGTGAAAAATCCAAGCGCCCCTAGCCTCCAGGCTCGCTTTTGCTTCCAGACTTAACCAATTTTTAAACTAGCAAGAATATCATTAAACCTCCAACTGGAAGCTGACAGGTCATCTTCTGATCTGACGGAGATAGGCAACGGAGAGCTAGACATAACACGAACAAACTAAGCATCTGAGATCACCAAACAGAAAGGATTAAAGGCCTCAAAAATCCAAGAGCCTTTTTGAAAAAGTGCTCTTTTGCTTTATTCAAAACCTCGAAATCAAGATTCAACAATTCAAATTTACATGTTGAAGGGTGCAACGTGGAGCTGGACTGAGCATGAAACAAACGTCAAAGGGGTCATTTGATCTGAAGCCTCCGTTTAGGGCCTCAAAAAGATGGGAGCCCCTGGGATAGACTGCTCATTTTTGCTTGCACAATTAGTCATTTTCTCGTTCTCCTCATTTTACGTTGTATCCCCCGTAACTTGAGCAAAACAGGTCCGTTTGATAGGCTTGATAGCTCGTTGCGAAGCTGACGTGATGTCGGACAAATGTTTGTTGGAGGTGACAACCCCTAAAACCAAGATCTGGGCCCCTAAAATCAAGGGAGCCTTTTTCAAAAAGTGCTCTTTGCTCTAGAGTTGGAAAAATTTGATGATTTTCCTTCAGATTTTGGATTTTCTCAAAACTCTCCAGTATTAGACTGATATCAAACTGACATAAGCTCCATACTTAAAAAGCCCAAAAACCATCTTCTGACATCACTTTAACTAGGTTTAGACTATTTTTAGCAAAATGCCTTAGTGAAGCAAAAAAAATTGTTTGGGTACAACAGGATATTTTGTCGTGAAGGTTTTCTCATTTCATTAATCTCTAGGTGGAATTTTACAACCAACTTGTATCTTTTTGAAGAATCCAGAGATGCTTTTTATTCTTATCAAATGTATGGCACAACCCTCATTTCATTTCCCTTTTTAAATAAAAGGACACTTGCTCAATTACATCATCCAGAAGATTTCTAAGAGATCAAATATAACATGACCAAATGAGTCTCTAATGAAACACTAGTACATGTGAAATTGTAAAACCACTAGCTACCAAATTCAGAATTTATGAACCAAATCCAACTAGGTCATCCAGGCGTTTTTAACTAGTTTGATTTCACTGATTTAGACTTTCAATTCCTATAGAAGTTTTACCAATTTTCTTTTTAATTCAAGATTTCAATTTTTTAACCTTCCAAACAAATTGAATTTTTCAAGCCTAGTAACTACAGTAATACATTATTTATATCCCGTGATATCAAGCAAAAATCTGCAAAGTATCTACCAATTAAAAGAGAAAACCTTTTATGTTTATAATGCTAGGAAACAAATTTGAACTCTTTGAGAACTGTGGTCCTTAGCATCAAGTAAAGGAAAAACAATCATTAGTTAACAATCCTGATGGAAATGCATGTATAAGTGATGAAAGGACTCAATACTGCAAGAGCTGAAGAATTGAAATTGATTAAGAAAGAGGATAAGCAAGCCCTAGTTCTGAGTAAATTGGGGACTAATGAATTATATCAAGTAGCCAATACTAGCTAATCTCAAATGGTTTTCTTTTATACAAGAGAATTGTATGAATACTAAAAACAAAGTACAGCTGGGAAAGGGCCACTAGGAAAGAAAGATTGATGTAATGAGCCAACCAATTTTGTTTTTGTTTTTAGATGATCAAGCAATTACAACAGTCACCTGTTACGGTTATCCCAAAACAAAACTCTGCTAGAAATCAACTCTACGCCAAGAATGCACACTCAAACTCAGGATGAGAATGGTGTTGTCATATGGCGCCGAATGTAGTTAGAAGCAACTGAAAGTAATGCAATGCTGAAGAAAGATCAACACCAAGAATGTGCTCTCCAAACCCGAGGTGGGTATGGCGCTACCATATGGTGGAGGATCTATTGAGAGAATGCAATGCTGAAAGTAACTCAACACCAAGAATGTGCGCTGAAGACCCGAGATGGGTAAGGCGCTACCATATGGCGGAGGATCTATTGAGAGAATGCAATGCTAAAAGTAACTCGACACCAAGAATGTGCACTCAAGACCCGAGATGGGTAAGGCGCTACCATATGGCGGAGGATCTATTGAGAGAATGTAATGCTGAAAGTAACTCTAACACCAAGAATGTGCACTCAATACCCGAGATGGGTGTGGTGCTATCATATGGTGCAGAGGATCTAAATGCAGTACAATGAAGACTGAGCAAATGCCAGTCTCTTCCACAAACATGGGGAAATATGAAATTGCAAGAATTAAAATGGCTGAACAGTACTACTGTAGCAGCGTTACAATATGAGTTTCTCCTGCAAATATCACTGTATTTGAAATGTCTCAATGCTACAATGAAGTATTATATCTCTCCTATCATCAAATGACTCAATCCACACTAAACCCTCAGAATTTTAGTGAACAAATTATATGCAATGTAAAAATAATTCAAAAATCATACACACAAATACGCTAGTATACTTAGGAAAACCCTCCTCTGAGGGAGAAAACCCAAAGAACAAAGATCTCTTATATTTATAAACAGTGGCAACAATTCTCTTTACAATGAGGTCTAACACAAGACCAATATTCAGCACCTTGAATAAGATGCAAGAACAGAAAACAAACTGTCACTCCTTAAGATTCAAATTCCTTAGAGGAATTCGCAGACTGCACCTGAATGATTTGCAATCTGACCTTGAACAATTCGCAATCTGATCTTGAACAATTCGCACTTACAAAAATTCGCTCTCACAGAATTCGCACTTGATAATATTCGCACTTGACTTGAATGGAATGAATCGAACTTGCTCTTGACAGAATTTGCACTTGACAGTTTGCACTTGATAGAAATTCGCTCTTGACGATAATTCACACTAGATGATAATTCGAAGGAGTGAAATGATCTTCTATATATACAATGCTATGTGAGGATGCACCTCTTCAGGAACAAGGTCGGCCTCAACCATAAATTACAAATTGAATAAAGCAATTAACAAGTCGGCCAAGATACAATATAATTTACAATGAAAGTCGGCCCAGAATTATATTATTGCCAAGAGAGAATATCGTGGAAAATAAGGAATGAGGTCGGCCTCATAACATTCGCGCCTCCTCATTAAATATATGACAATACAAAATTGTATATAAATTAAATAGCCGAAGAGCTATCATTGAATTTATGTTTCCTCCAATTGAACTGTGCTGGAAGGATCGCCTGAAGCTGCAATTATCATTAACACTCCCTCTCAGCTAGGGAGAGAACTTCCAGCTGCTCAAGACAAATCATCTCAATATGATGTCCATCACATTGGCTACAACTAGATGTGAAGAGAAGAATATCACCTCAACATGATATTAGATATCGTCTCGATATCAACCATAATATGGTAAGTACAAGTGTTCATCACATGCGTAATGTTGTCACCTCAAAGTGACTTTCACCATGACTCTCTCAGAGGGTGAAACACAAGTACAACATATGTCATGGAGTCTCACACATG
>VDFB02229883.1:0-11812 GCA_007258455.2 Sequoia sempervirens
CAGATTTTTAGCTTTAAAAAAGAAACAAAAAAAAAGTGATTGTAATCATATCATGACAACCATATTTTTGATAATAGGCAATCCATCTCGGTTGCCTGCCTATACCATATCCCTGTTCCTCACATCCATTTTACGTCTGCAAGCTCAACCATAACACAACATCCCATCTCGGTCCCCACAATAGTCAACATCACAACAACAATCTCCTCAACATTCTTACTATCATAACCAACAATAGTTCCAACAACAACCGCCCTATGTGGCCTCCCAACAATCACAACAATACCTTCAATACCAAAAAAACTAATCCATAATATCACATTCAAGCTCCTCAGCATTTAGTTGCACATTCTTATCAAACAAATCCATACTATACTACACAACAATAACTTCCCTACCAACAAACACCCCCGACACATCAATAGGGAACACCATCCTCTCATTATCAAAATCCTTACGTCCATTTTCAAACATTATCTCAGCAAAATCCACTATCATCATATAATCCCTATCCATCCAACCCGCCAACCTTGATTGCACAACCATTCAATGTAGATCTATTGGAAATAAAAGCTGCTTTGAAAGATCTCCAAGCAAGGACTGGTAAACAATCCTTTAAATTTGAAGATATATGTTCCTATCTGTTCGATCCATCCATCTCACTAATTCCCTTCCCAAAGCACTTTGAGATACCAAAGTTTGAAAAATACAAGGGAAACAAAGATCCAAAGGCTCACTTACAAGAGTTTTACTCCCAGTGTCAAGAAGTTATGCACAATGACAACTACCTCTTCTGGTTGTTTCCACGAAGCTTGATAGGTAATGCCTTAGAATGGTTCATGGGTCTAGAATGAGGGTCCATAAAATCCTTTGCAGATCTTTTAGAAAAATTTGTTTCCTACTTTTTCACTTTGAAAAAGGATACTAATACTTTAGACCTTCTTAAGGAGAAACAACGAGAAGGCGAAACGTTTGCTATCTCCAAAGGTGGCGAGCACTAGCAATCCGAATGAAAACCCCTCTCCAAGAGAAAGACGTGGTCATCCTCTTTGTGGAGAACTCACACCTCAACATGGCTCACAATTTTAGGTAACACTATGTTACCACTTTCACTAAAATAGTGGAAAAAGGACCCATTCTTGAATGTTCCCTTATTGCCAAAGGACACATCAAGATACATACCCATGACAAAGAAAGGCCCTCTGGCAATAAGTCACGCTTTTGGAACAAGAACAAAAATGCAGTAAATGATGGTGTCACTGACACTAAACATGTTCAGGTGGCTAGCACATCCTAGAGGCAACAACTGTCTGTACCTAATTCCATATCCATGCCACAGGGGGCATCTCGCTCTCCTTAGCAATTGAACCAAAACAATCAAGGGAATGGTAAAAGTCAGTATACTTAGTTAGGAGAACCCTTTGAGTGTCATCTTCAATAATTTTTTACAGATCAACTATTTGATCACATATCCTATCACCAAACCACTTGATGAATCCAAACCCAAACCAGCCTGGTTTAGGGAGAATGGATATTTTGAATTGCATAAGATAAAAGGGAACACTCTGAATAAGTGTCAAGGTCTCAAAAACTATGTCCAATATCTTATTGATCGAGGAGATATCAAAGTTGACTCCAGTCCAGCTTCATCATCTAATGCTCAATTATAGATATATCAAAATGCCTTCCCCAAACATAACCAAGGCATGAGTACCTCCAACAATAATCCTCAAGACAACATCACAAACAACATAAGCTATAAGAATGTACCTCTCAATTATGATGGTATTGTCCATTACATTGAGCAGGTAGAACCTCGTGTGTCTATGATACATGTTAAAGCTAAAGATCCCCAATCTGTTGTTGCCACCCGACGATCCCGCATTACAGACCCTATAGCCTCCATGTCCATCCAATCAAATCTTGTAAACTCTCAGTATAGCATTCCTGACCACTTAGGAAGACCCCTACCCAGATCTCAATCTTAGATCTACTTAAGTCTTCTCCCATATATCAGGAAATACTCAATAGAGCTTTGCAAGAAACTCACGTACCTAATGACATCAATCCCACATGTTTCCAAGCCCTAGTAGGACACTTGGCTTTGTCTTATCAGATACACTTCAGCTAGAATGACATGCCAAATATTGATGCCAATCACAACCATCCTTTGCACATCAAAGTCCTAGTTGCTCATCATAAAATAAAAAGGGTCCTAGTAGATAATGGCTCTACCCTCAATCTATGCACTGTAAAATTCATAAAATAGGTGGGGTATACTCAAGTAGATTTGAGTAATCGAATCATCACAATCAAGGCTTATGATAACACAAAGAAATTTTGAAGGAATTATCAGTCCTCCTATTCAGGTTGGACCTATAGTTCAGTACACTACCTTTTATGTCCTTGATCTGGACTTACCATATAATCTCCTCTTTGGCCGCCCATGGCTCCATGCCATGCAAGTCATCCCCTCCACGTACCATCAATGCCTAAAATTCTTGATTAATGGACAAGAGATCACCATTTATGCCAACCCACAACTATTTGAATACTGATGCACTTTAGAAGCATTATTTCCCCATTTACATTATTGTCCTAGGGTCGAAATGGGGGCATCTCAGTCATCATCCATCAATCCATCATCACCACAACAACCACCCCATCTTCTGACACCAATCCTACAGTCACCAAAGTCCAGATCATTAACAAGGGGTGTGGTGAGTATGACATGCATACTACTCTAAATGTGGCAACCATGCCACTGTCACCACACACATACGACCAACCTTTATAGGCTACTCCAAAAGAAGACAAGACTATCACCTTCAGTGCAAAAAACATTCCCACTACCACTTTCTAGTCTCCTAGCATAAAGATAGATGCACCAGAAGAGGACATTAGTCAATGGGTATACCATGAAGAGCCCTAACCAGATCCTCCTCTAAAGGAATACTTTAAGGAAGTATACCCTTGGTCAGCTAAGTTTGCAGAAAAGCATAACTATCAAGGTGAGGGCCTAGGTAAAAAAGAGCAGGGGTGGTTGCAACCTATTGATGTATCAAAGCTACCATGAAATATAGGCCTTGTATATGATAGAAAGCATAAAGGGCCTACAACATCATCTAATACTTGCAACAGTGTCACTATGGAAAATGGTCCATTGGAAGACATACCCAAGGAAGAATCCATCATATGTGCATACGATGATGTTGATGACACAGACCTGTCATCCATGTTCGACTGCCTATCCATCTGCACCATTAGCCTATCCCTTTTCCATCCTAAACTCATTGATTAGGACCTTCATAATAGCATACCTACCAATATCTCCCTAGATACATATGTCAATCTCATGGGATTTGGGGAATATGAGCACTCTAGTCGCAAAAATAAAAACAAGAAAAATAAAAAGTGGAGAAAACCTCCCCGAGGCACTTCTTGACCTAGAAAAAGTAAAAATAAATGACACATCTAATAGTGAAAACCTCAAAGAGGCATTGGAGGATGGAGATGTTCATCTTCCCCTTGTGGGAACTCAATTATCCACACGATCACCCATCCTAATTAAAGAGACTCAAGAAGTTAATCTAGGTACTAATGAAAATCCTAAGATCGCCTATGTGGCCAAATGTCTATCAAAGCAAGAATATCCAGTCATCGTGCAACTACTCCAAGAAAGTATTATTAACTTTGCTTGGTCATACTCAGATATGCCAGGCTTAGACCCTACTTTAGCATTATTAGTCAAGAAGGAATTGGAGAAATTATTGAATTCAGGTTTTATTAGACCAATTGACTACTCTGATTGGATCTCTAACATAGTACCTATTGCCAAACCAAACAGAGACATTTGGATTTGCACAAACTTCTAAGATCTTAACAAAGCCTATCCAAAAGATGAATTCTCACTTCCCAACATTGACATGTTGGTTGATATTACTACAGGACATGAGATGTTATCCCTTATAGATGGTTTCTCTAGTTATAATCAGATCCGAATTGCACCTAAAGACCAACACAAAACTACTTTTACAACACCTTGGGGTACTTTCTGTTACAATGTTATGCCCTTTGGTCTCAAAAATGCAGGGGTGACATATCAGAGGGAAATGATTGTCATCTTCCATGACCTCATACATATCATCAAGGAGGATTATGTCGATGACTCACTAGGAAAATCTAGAACCCGAGCTGAGCATCCTGCCATCTTAAAAAAGATCTTCGAATGGTTGGAACATTACAAGTTGCGATTAAATCCAAAAAAATGTCTTTGGTGTTACATCATGGAAATTGTTGGGTTTCATAGTCTCACTAAGGGGCATTAAAGTAGATCCTTCCAAAGTGAAAGCTATTCTAGATATGCCACCCTCACGCAATCTGAAACAATTGATAAGTCTTCAAGGGAAACTACAATCCATCTGCCAGTTCATAGCTGAACTTGTAGATAGGTGTCAGTCATTCACCCATCTCCTAAAAAAAGAATTTTCCTTTAGAGGGAACCAACAATGTCAAATAGGTTTTGATAAGATCAAGGAATAATTAGCTCATCCACCCATCTTAATGGCACTGATTCCATGGAAACCCCTCCTGCTTTAGATCTCTGCCACTTCAGTCGTACTAGCAGCATTGTTGGCACAACATGATGAATCATCAAAAGAAAGATAAATCTAGTATCAATTGAACACGGTTGTCTATGAACTAAACTATTCACCCATGGAAAAATCCTGCAGTGGTCTTCATACACAAAAATTGACATTACATGCTCACCATGGTTAAAATTAATAGCAAAAATTGATCCACTAAAGTATTTGTTATCTAGAACCACTTTGAATGGTCACATGGATAAGTGGATCATGCTCCTAAGTGAATTTAACATAGAGTACATGGATTGCAAATCCATAAAAGGATAATTCATAGTTGATCAGTTAGTCAAAGGCACCAATAGTGGATGCTTATCCTTTAGTCTTTGAATTTCCAGATGAAGAAGTTTTCACAGTTCTGAAACACGGCGGATATTGTGATTTTGACAGGTCATATACTCATAATGGATCGGCGCAAGAATTTTTTGGTTTACCCTCAAGGTGACTACATTCCAAAATCATTTATGATAGCATTCCCATGTACTAACAACATAGCAGAGCGAATCCTCCTCCACCAGGCCTTTGAATTGCAAAGCAGTGGCGCATAACTCATGAGAGTCTTTGGTGATTCATTATTGGTCATCAAGCAAGTTAATGATGAATTCCTAACAAAAGATGATAAGTTGTTACCCTACAAATGCATGGTGGATGACTTCAAGAAATATTTCACCTTCATACAATTTGACCAAATTCTGAGGGTGTAGAACAAAGCAGCTGATGCAATGGCTACTATTGGCCCCTGATTGACATGCCTAAAGATCGAATAGAATGTGAGTTCCTTGTGGAACAACTTTTAATCCTAGCATATGATATCCCTAGAGCTTGACATGGTGTGTTACATTGTAGGTCCCACTTCCCCATGGTACCAAGACATATATACTTATTTGCATGATAATATTTTACCCCCAGACCTCACACAAAACCAACAAAAATCCTTTATTCAGTATTGCCGATACATTATCGTTGGTGATAGACTTTATCATCGTGGGTATGATGGAACCCTCCTTAGGTTTCTAAATGAGACTAAAGCCCATGTTGCACTAACGAAGGTACATAGCGGTGTTTGCGGGGCCCATTCAAATGGTATGTCCTTGGCCAAAATATTTCCAAGGTGGATATTATTGGCCTACATTAGGTGACACTTATTAATTTGTGAAGAAATGCCTTCCACTTTAACAACATCTGATTTGATTCATGCTCCAAAGATGGACTTTCAACCCCTCCTGCGCCATGGCTCTTCTCTCAATGGGGTTTCGACTTTATTGAAAATATTTACCCACCCTCTTCTAATGGCCATACATTCATAATTACTACCACTAAATACTTTACCAAGTGGGTGGAAGCAATGCCACTCTCACAAATCACTAGTACTCAAATTTCAAAATTCATCTTTTACCATATTATTTGTAGATATGGTATTCCATCCACCATCCTATACGATAATGGAAAACATTTTAAAAACCAAGCCATGAAACATCTCTATGATACTTTTCATATCCAGCACCATTGGTCAACGCCTTATTACCCCCAAGGTAATGGTCAAGTAGAAGCAACCAACAAGACCCTTATCTGCATCCTTAAAAAGGTTGTCAATAATACTGGTCATGATTGGCATCTTCATATTCATCCCACCCTCTGGGAATATCACACCTCCATCCATACCCCTATGGGTGCCACTCCCTATTCTTTAATCTACAGAACGAAAGTCATCTTTCCAATCAAAGTTGAGCTCCCATCATTGAGGATTTCTTTAAAAAACCTTATCAGCAAGGAGGATACTCGTGTTCCCTGGCTTACACAATAAGAGTTACTTGATGAAAGATGAATCAAAGCTTATGATCATCTCCAAGCATACTGAAATTTCCTCAAGTGCAGTTACAATAAGAAGGTTTTTCCTCGACAATTCCAGGTTGGAGATCTTGTCCTTAAAGAGAACCATCATACTTAGCAGGATCGAGATAAGAAAGGAAAATTTGAAGCAAATTGGTTGGGTCCTTACAACATAATGGATAAGTATGGGTCTGGGGCATACAGACTTGCTACCCTTGAAGGAGAGTCCCTTGAAGAGCCTATCAATATCATCCACCTAAAGAAATTCTACACCTAAATCCACTTGGTAACCCTACCTAAAAAAATACCAAAAAAAAAAAAATGCACCCTATGGTGAAAACCACCTTTGGTGGTGCCTTGGATAAGTATAGGTGGTGAAAACCTCTTCGCAGGCACCATTTGTAGAGGGTTTAATCATTATCTACCTTCCATCCTAGTTGTTTTATGACTTCATCTATCCTATCTTAACATCCTCTCCCATCCTATCCTTGGCCGCTCGGTATATTTTGATTGAGCATTGGACGATCCACATTGGATATCCCTCATCCTAAGCTTTTCGTTATCCCACTCTTAGCTTGTTTCGTTCATTTGTTCATTGGTTGGTTTGTGTCATCATATAGGATCATCCATCATGTTGGTCTCCACTTAGAACTCATCTATCATTGGTCTTCTCGTTTGGTGAACCTACGTTGCCCCTTCTTTCACGTGAAAAAGGCTGATCATTTGATCTACCCCCAGGGAATTTTTACCATCCCATGATGGTCATCCATCATCTGTCTTCATCACCTCCTTTTCACTTTTTCCATGGCCAGTTTTGTTTTCTTTAGAACTACATTGACCCCTGTGCTTTCACATAGGCAAGGTTGATCATTTGATCTGCCCCCGAGGCATTTTTGACCATCTTGTGATGGTCATCCATCATCTATCTCTGTCACCTCCTTTTCTCTTTTTTCCATGGTTGGTTATCATTTGTCTTTTCTGAACTATGTTACCCTACGCTTCCACATAGGCAAGGTTTATCATTTGATCCTCCCTCGAGGCATTAGTGTGTCATGTCTTGTGTCATTCATCATCGGTCACTATTGTCTTCTTTCTGCTTTATCCATAGTCTTTTCAAGAACTACAAGGGCTATGTGCTTTCACATAGGCAAGGCTAATATCTAATTGGCCCCCGAGCCCCTAGGTCTATAGGATGTGTTAGTCATTTTTCTTGGGTTGTGTCATTAAGCTATGCCCTTATCTAGCTAGTTGTTAACAAATAAGATCTTCTAGCATCCGCAAATCCAATCGGTTCTAAATATCCCGTGTCATATCGATCTTTTAGTTTAGTATCCATAATCAGTTTCAATAGGATGCATCCTTCCTAATAGACCTTATCAACCTCATCCATCCTCTTGATCCTATGGGAAGGGATGTTTGAAATTTGATTGCGATCTCTTGATGCTTATGGCTTTTGTTTATCATTTGAGCTTGCTATGAAAATTAGTTAAGATTGCCATAATCTATCATATTATGGTGTGTTTTGGTTGGTTTACATAGGGGCATATCTTGATCTTTTATTGTTGTTGTCTGGTAGGTTGTCCCACATAGCACCCACCAAGATCCCTATGATCTTGTGTTATGTTGGGGTATCCCTTTGTGCTTGTGGTTATCCCAATGCCTGGACCGACCAAATTTTTCACTACTTTCGAGTGTTGGGATAGCCTTCTTGTCTGTGTGTTTGTTTCATTCATTAGGTACTAACTCACCTTGGTTTTCTATACCTTGGCACTTAGTGTCTTATGCTATAGAAAAAATCAGTGCTCCAAAGATGGAAAATCATATTAGGATTTCATTTCATCATCTGTTGCATTGCGTTCACCCTATGACTTTGATTGTGCAAATACTTTACCCCGATCTCTCCCATTCTTCTCAGGATACTAAAAAATTTTAACAGGTGCAAAATCACACTATGCCCACACCCATCTTCGATTATCATTTCAGTCCTTATTGACACTTATGACCATGTGTTATTACCTTTTGCATTATTAAAATTACAAGTGCATTACCACACATTAGGTTCATCATGCATACATCACCACCTCAATCACAACATGTTAGATCCATGCATACATCGTCATCTACATCACAAAGTGTTAAAATCATAATACATCACATCCTGCATATATAGAACATTCATAAAAGCATCCACATAAGTCATGATACACATATACATACATGTCAATAAATCAAACAAGCATCCACACACATAGGCCATCATCATATCACCATATAAGTTTCCCATCAATAAAATCATCCATATTCTACAAATGCATAAATACGATCATTCATCCAAAGCATGAACATGGTGTCAATAAGGGCTATCATATATCATATATAAATATGCCAAAAATCCAAAGTACATCTCATAATCATGCCTATCACATGAATAATATCATAATAATGTCGTCGATTTCATCATATCTATGACCATTGTATATAAAAATCCTCATATCAAAATACCGGTACAAGGTCTAGAAATAACCACGTAGCCTATCCATCCACCTTGCCCTATCAAAAACTCGGTAGTTGTCATTCTCGAATGAGCTACCCACATCTGATCTCTGTGGTGAATTAGGTACTAATCTCCTACCTAGTGAAACACCCGGTGAGTCACTAAAACCTCGGGTCTACATCCCCAATGACTGGGATGGCACTGGCATCTATGGTGTCTATCGAACATACTAGAATGTCTATTGTGTCAGGTCTGAAACTGCATGGTAATACACAGCCATCCAAAATCCTACCTCCCTTGCATTCTCCTCTCGCTCAACAACCTGGACCTGAGTGGAATTCCACTCCTGATGATACCTATCCCAATCTCTAGTGATCAATCTCCTCTCCTGCTCCTAGGCCTCCTGGGATAGTCATAACTGTGCCATCTCTACCTGAACCTGATCTCTCATCTCCTCAACAACCACTACCCTAACCACTATTGCATCCCTCTCCCCCTGTAACCCCTATGTATATGTCCCTATCACATCACTGACCTACACCGACTACCATTGAGCCACTGTTGCATCTCGCTCTCCACCAGCATCTTGCATCCGTCTTTGCGACATCTCTCTCCCTTTGTGTGGCCTATGACTATGTCACTGATGCATCCCTATCCCTCTAAAGATCATGTGCTCTCAAAACTACATCTTTCTCTCTCTGTAGTGACGATACCTCTGAAGCTACCTCCACTCTCCTCCTCTAAAGCGGTTGTATCTATGCCTCTACCAACTCTCTCACTCTGTAACACTTGAACTCGTGCCTGCACTACATCCCTCTTTGCCTCCACCATTTGTACCTGTGCCTGTACTACATCTCTCTCTACCTGCATAATACAGGCCTACTCCCTCACATGACCCTCTCTCTCTTCAATCAACCCCATATCTCCAACTATCTGCTCTAAACAATGTACTCTATCTTGTAGATCATCTCTCTCTCACCAAAGATCATCTATCTATTGCCTAATGCCTACTGGCACCTGATCTGTCATCCTCCCTTACCTCCCGCTAACCTAAAATATAACAATATCCACCTGTAGTCTGTCACAGTCCCAACTAACAACAGCCAACTCATCCCATACCCCTTGTATGACAACTTATAGTTTCTCTCTCTCCCTCCTCATCACCTCTACCTATGTGTTTAAGAGGTTAACCATAAGTCCATAATCTCTTTGACCTGCTACTGGTACTCTCGATAGCTTGACTCTAAGTCTAATCACCTCCGCCTCCGCTATCCTCAACCTCTAATATGTAATCTGAAGTCTCTCTATAGTATCTCTTAGTTGAGTAATAGGATCCTCTAATGTCATGATCGAAACCACTGCCAATGGCTCTGCATCCAAAATATCCATATATGGAACGTCTCCATCTATCTCCATCGCATCATCACCTCCCCTGCACTCCTACTCCTACTGAATCTCCTGATCCTCCATAGTGGGATGAACCTGAACTCTCTATGGCTGACCATTTCTCCCCACTCTCATCAGTCTCCCTGACTCTCCTACAGCCCATGCCTCCCCCTTCGACTCCCCCTCATCTTTTCTCCCTATCTCTACTATAGAAGGCCCCTGCTTTTCCATGCTCTACATCCTCCTCTATCATCTCCTACTCTCTAGCTAACCCCTGGCCTCAATCTCCTCCTAGACTCCCCCTACTGTCCACCCTCTCCCATCTCCTCCTGCTCAACTTGCACCAACACTCTCCTCTGTTGTATCCTACCTCTTATACCAGCATGCTAAATAGCTCCAGCCTCCACTGTGCATATCATCTCCACCTCCGACTCATCCTATCCTCCTGCATCTGGCTCTAGGCCTATCCCACCCTCCTGTCGTACTACCTCTCTCCCATCCATGAATCCTACTACATCCACCTCCTCCCTAGCACTCCTTCATTGTCTCCTCCTCCTCTCTGGTTGTCCCACTACCTCCATCCCATCCCCTCCTCTACCCATGTTACCCACACCCTCTGCATCCTCATGTTGTCCTACTCCTCTCCCATCTCCTCCCCTTTGTGCATGTCTCTTATCTCTATCATCTCTCATCCCCTAGCGTTCATCCTCTGATCCAAATCCTACGGCTCCTATAATAGGTACCAGTGGTGTAACCCTCTCCCATCTGTGGTTGCACCACCACCGGTCATATCATACTATAACTCCTACATCCTCCACCCCAATAGCTCTCCCTAGGTAGGGTACCTGCACTGTCATCACCCATGCCACTTTGGCCTCCCTTGGTCTAAACTCGGGCCCCCATGGTCACTCTCTGGTGAGTCGATGAAACCTAATGGGCACATCTAGAATATCCCGTATCAGCCCAAACTACCTCATCACCTTGTCTGGTCGATGTATCTCCACTATGCACGGCTGACTCCCAATCAGGATGCACCAGCTCATAAAGTAACCTCTCTGCCTCTCCTCCTCCCCCCTCCATCCCCTAAAGTGTTGATACATATATGACTACCATAATATGTCTCTCTCCTACAAATCATCTATCACCCTCCTCCATCCCTCCATATCTCTCGACATCTCATACTGTAAAATCCAGCCCCTTTCCTCTCCCTAACCCCAAGCCAATGGCTCCCTATCATCCTCATCTCCCTCCCTAACCACCATAGGTCTAGTCACCATAATATGCTCCCATACCCACACCTATAGAAGCGTCGTGTGTGTCAAACTCATTGTGTTCCGGTAGCAAATCACATGCATATCCCTGTACAACTGTGCTAAGACATAGGTACCCCATGAGATCTATCCCTCACACCACTTGACAATATGTCGAATCTCCTCTATGAACTGAAGACTATAGAACT
>VDFB02229884.1:0-10937 GCA_007258455.2 Sequoia sempervirens
TGGCTTGTGTTCAAGTAGTTTTGGCATGCATGCTTGTGGTTTTTGAATGGGATTATGGGAAAATTGACTTTGGATAATGTTCTGATTTGGCATGATAGGATGAACAATGTTGGTATTGGGAATCATTTTTCCAAAGGTTTCCGAGTTAGGATTCATGTTTCGAAAAAATGCATTTGGTACATCCACATTTGGTTTGTAGGGATTTGGTGGAATGATGTTGCTCGTTTGAAGACTCATGTATTGATTGTTTGGAGGATAGACTTGTAAGTTTGGACTTTGATTGAAATCTATCATGGGGAGATGTGTTCCAAAATTAAGATTGGGCATACCCACACTTGTTGTACCATTGACATTTGTCGAAGGAAATGATCCTATGCATGGATTTTGATAATTGATAGGCATTGCAAGGCTTTGAAGATTCAACTGATTTGGATTACCCAAGATGTATGGATCAAGTTTATATTCCATGTTTTCCTTGTGTTTTGACCTTGTTATGAAAGTGACTTCTAAGGTTCTTAGGACCAATGGCAAGATGGAGGATGAAAGGTGGATGAGTGATGAACGTTTAGGAACTTTGAATCAATGCTAGACTTAGGGATTTTGATTTTGATTGTTTGATGTGGATGATGAACTTTGTAAACCCTAAGATGTTGGATGTTATCTTTAGGATGAACTTGTTCAAAAGGTTTGCTAATTCAATTAGATGTATGAGAAAGGATGCATTCCCACACACCTAATTAAACAATTGACTTTGATTTGGTTTAAGGATGTACCCAAGTCTAGAATGATGTTTGCAAAGATCTAAAGTTGTTTTGTGGGATGATGTTGATAAATGTTTGAGGTGAATGAAGTGTTTTGATTTTGATCCTAAGAGACTTAGAAAGACTTTGTTTACTAGGCCAAGGTATTGAAGAACACACTTTTCTCTAAGAGCAATAAAAAGACCAATATGACCAAGAGATATCAAGCACATGTGTGGGGTCCAATTCGTTATCTTTGCTTAGTGTATTCCTTTTACCACAAACACACGCTTGATTAAAGTTTCAAACTAAGATGTCCTATGTCAAAATTCCTTTTCTTCCCACAAAGTGTTGTGTGGGAGTTCCAAGAAATTGAGGCAAAGGGATTTCCTAGGTTAACCCTAGTTAGAGCAAATGACGATATAAATTCAAGTGATGAGAAACCTCTAAGGACATAATCCCAAGGGAAGGCAACAACACTTAAATTTGTCAAAAGGTATTTGCTCTATCAAAAGGGGTTTGAAATTTGCATGATCATGTTTAAGTGTTTGTTTGCAAAATGTTTTCGAATACCCACCGTGTTTTCAAACAAAAAATAATTACAAGCCCTATGGATGTGATAGACAATGTTTGTTGAGTCCCCACTTGGACAAGTCCAGCCCACGCCTACTTTAGCTGATGGTTAGATGCTTGACTTCAATCGGCTCCTCCACCGCACTCACTCTATACCTGGGCGTACCAAGCATCAACACCCATGAACTCCCATGCATGGTTTCCACTTCTACTAAAAGCCGAATGCTTCAATCCATCGTTTTGCACCAACAAATAGATTAAGGATTTTGGCAAATTCTAGCACATAGGTTCTAGTAAGGACTTTCCGCTCAGGAGTTGACCTTAACGCGGCAAGAGTCCCCTTTCGATCCATCTTGTCGAGCTAAATCACAAGTGGATTATGCATGCTTAACCAAAACCCTCATTTATATCCCTCGCTGGAAATACTCTTGGCTTTAGAGTGTTACCGGTTGAGTCGTCGCTGGGTGAGTACTTTTTCCCCAAGGCAGCCCTCTAAGATAAACAAAATGAAAGCAAAGACACAATCCGGTGAATCGACCGACATCTTTGATGGCACAAAAGAAAGAGAATGTACTAAAAATGCCCCTAATATCACACTCTCAAGACAAGATGTCTAATTTTAAGCCCAAATTGAAGTGTTTCAAAGCAATAAAATGTATTTTGAGTGTTTCTCTTGCACCCTAGATCGCACGAAGCGCAAGGGGAGAGGATACGTACTCAAAAGACAATCACACAATTCAAACACTTGTTCGTTTTATAACCTTCAAAGCAATTGTGAGTTCGTTTTAAGCACCAAAATGAAGTGTGAGTTTTGATCATTCAATTTTAAACCAAATCGAAAAGCTAGTACGTTTCTAATGTTCAATTTTAGACCAACTTCAAAAAGATCAAGATAGTGATTGATTTCAAATCCAACTTAAAAGCAACTTGTTCTAAAATTAAAAACGAAATTAGGAAAGGAATGCCATCAAGTTTTCGCCATAAGCATTAAAAAATGCTTTTCCAAGTTCAAATCCCCACTTTCCGATTTTAAATTTCTCGTTATTTGATTCCTATGTGAGAGCAACCATCATTGTTTCTTGATGCCAACCTACAAACAAGATAAAAAATCTTAGTAATGAGATTTATGCCAAGGAATTAATAATAACTCAATATAATGAATATAGTTTCAAACATAATGAGTTTATAAACTTGGAATTTAAAAAGTAATATGTTCCAAACCAAAGGATAGTAATTGGAATTAAGCTCTAAACCAGTCCAGTTTTAATGGCTTGAAGTGACTAGATCTGCATCATTATATCAAAAGACTCCATGGCACGATGAATAGAGTCAATGTCAACCAAATCAAACTTCCCACCCTGCAGCTTCACATTAAGAATATTATATGACAACAACCTACCTTACACAAAAGGTGTGCCCAAAGACAAACTAGGAGCTTTTCATGAACTCATTTAGAATGCCTAACAGTAGACTTGGGACGTGGAATGACTAACAGTAGTTAGTGTAACAGAAATTATGGCTCATTTATTGTGACAGATTTTAGAACTCTCAGCTCGCCAACCTTACTTGCATTCAATGCTCTTATTGACCGCAGAATTTTTTCAAATCATTACAGCGCCAAAAACATAATTGCAGCATTCATTTTGAAGTAAATAAATAGATGTTAACACCGCTGAGATTTTGATACCAGTGCGTTCCATTGACTTCCGGCGGTGGTCGGCCAATAGATCGGATTTCGCTGAAGAATCTTCACCAATCTTTTAAAGCAAATGCGGCTGTCAGGTGTAACACTGAATTTCACCTACCATTCGAGTATCCTCCTTGCCTTTGCATTCAATTTGCTTGGTACTCAGATCAGCGCCATATTTCTGTCAGCGTACTCACAGCCTTTTGCCAGCGTATATTTGATGGGGAGTTTGAAATGGCGGTCATCATCATGATTCGGGAGCCCGCGAGCCGACAAACAAGATGCTCCTTATAGAACTCGCCAACCAGACCCTCGCGACAACACTCTTTAAGCAACGTCTAGTTAAATACAGTAGATATTTGAAGACTTTTGGTGTTCCTACGGCTAGAAGCATACGCCCCTCCCTCAAATTCCTATGCAATTCTGAAGTTTGAAGGATTCACTTTCCCCGTGCGTACTGTGCAAAGAAGCAATGGCTGGTGAGGCTCCTCCGATCAAAGAATGCCTATATAGAGCAGCCAAAAGAAAATGTTGGGATTTAACAGTAACATGGATACTCATTTTAACGTGACACCAATATTACTACACAGGTCTAGAAGCCTTGAGAATAAGTTTGTGTTTTATTCGCATTTGTCTCTTCTAGCTGTGATGAAGTGTCGAATAGGAGTCTACGATATGATGTAGTACAAAGAAAGCAGCCGATTAAAAATAGTTCAAAGCCAAAAAATGTGTACGCAAAGAAAGCTCAATAAACATTTGATTTCAAACAAAAACCAAATCTGTTTTTACCAGAACCATTCAAATGAGATCGTGGAAAAGCAAATGTGCAGGTGAGAGATAACGTATGACTATCACCAAAAAATCTGACAGAGCAATCAATGCGATGCCTGTAATCTCAACTTGCAGACTCGATCTTAGCATTAAAAGGACATTGACTCAAAGCTTATCAACTTAGCTAAACAGGACATGACCTTCCCTTTGAAGTCTAATCATGGGCGATGTTTGAATTTTGAAGACACGGTTCCACTTTCTCATTGATCAGTCACCTACATTGTGATAAAAGGCCGTATCTCTTGAAGATTTACGAGATGCCAATCTTTTCTTGGTTTCCTTAGGTGCAAGGAATGCATATGAAAGTGCAGGTATAGGCGCAAAAATCTGCAAACTTCAAACTAAGTGAATCGTGTGCAGATAAAAAGCTACTGGGTAGAGTCAATAGAATCAGATTCAAAGATAAAAGCAATAAGATTTGCACAGAATGGATTTGTTGACTAGGCTTCATCCCATCATTGTGCAGGCTTCATAGCATTCTCAAAATTTCTATGCATGGAGATCTTTGCTGACAGAGAATAATATTCGTTCCTGACAAATGCAGTTTGTTACTTTTTTTTAAAAAAAAGCTTCTTGCATATCCAAAGATCTCTTTAAAACAGTAAGATTTCTATATTGCATTCAAAAAAGAAAGTACGTAGAGGAAATAGTAGTCTCTGTAAAAAAGTAATGCTTCCTCTAATAAACAAAATGTAGATGTATAAGCGACTACACACTAATCATTAGTGACAGTTTTCTAATAAACCAAATGCCAATTAAGAAGATAACTTGTATGCACAAAATGATAAGTGTGTAGGACAAGCTTGAGTTTTGCCCTCCTTCTAGCGCCAAGATGAAGTACCCAAAATCTACAATGTAAGACCACTTCAAATACTCATTAGAAATGTTAGTCTAAACACACAAATCTGCAAATACCTCCATGAAATAGAATATCTATGCTAAAGAAATGACACAAGTAACAAAAACAACATCAAGAAGACATTTTAAAAGCAAGATAAACACTTATTCCATGTTGGATTGGTGTCACATGTGCTAGTGACCCTTTCCCAATCCTTGATCAAAGCTCAAAATGATAAAATGCTAATGGAGATGATGGAGTGAAATGGACAAGATCAAATCTCAAATGAAGAGAGTAACCTTGCATGAAATTGTGAAGGATTTGCTTGAGGATGATGCTTGTATTTAAAGATTTTCAAAATGTTGAATGTTGAAGAGGGACCAATGTGGGATCAAAATCAAGCCAATGAATTGAGGACACTTGTCATCATGTGATTAGTTAATGTGTGTGCAAGATTTGGGAAGAGTGCCCAAGAGGGGGAATGAATTCAAATTTTGCCATAATGTTGAGAGGGGACAGAAAAACGTAAAGACAAATGCCCCGCTTTGACTTGGTCGCTTGAGGGAAAATGAGGTTTTAATAAATCAATAAAATTGATTTATTGTGCAAGTGGCTGTGGTCTAGATAATGCAAGTGGGATGTGATTAGTATTAGATTAGGATTAGATGATGATCATGCTAGATTTAATGCCGACACGATTTGACTTTCTCAAGACTTTGATATTCCTCGATTTATTTAAATCAGAAAATGATGGAATATGATTTAGAATTTGATTTAAATGAAGTCCTGATTTATTTAATTAAATGGATGATGCAAGATGAAGGCTGAATGATAATGTTTATTTGATAAATGACCTTGAGATTATTTAATGAATGGATGAAAATGCACTTGATTAATTGATGAATGGTCTTAATGCAACATCTAATTTGATCCGAACTGACAACGCATAATGTGAATTTTGCATGTCTACACAAACAATGAGATGACTAACAAAAAAAAAGGTGAGTCAAATTAAGCTATGAATCAACAAATTTCCTCTCTATGCAAAGATTGGGGTATGATTCCAATAGCACTTCGGGGAGAAAGATTACAATGATCAAATAGCACCAAAATACAAGCTATAAAAGACAAAAGATAGACTATATTCAAAACTGACAAAAAAAACAATCAAAAGGAAGATCTAGAAAGGGGAGAATAATTTGTACCAATCACCAAAATTTACTTTTTGAAGATCAACGATGACTCATTTTCCCTATGGCGAATGGGTCTTGGCTAGGGCTCTACAATAATCCTTTCTAGGTTCTCTTCTACTATGTTCACACTCCTTGATTTTTTATTCTCACTATCAGACGCATAGAAATAAATCTTGTAGAAGAGTTTTTCTGACAACTTTTCTTGCAACATTGGCAACTTTGCAACTTTCTTAAATTTTCCTCTTCAAAGGATCTTGCACTTAAAATATGCAATCACACATCAAAGATATAAAAATGTTGTTTGTTAGGTGAATGGGGCTTTTCCTTGGTAAAACCCCATTTTGGTAATTGAAACTTGAAATTGAAAAAAAACACCATGAAGGAATGATGAATGAACAAACTATGTCACAGCTCACCAAACATTTTTTTGAACATTGGAATGCAAATTTGCAACTAGCATTAATTGGCTTTAATGGATGTGGATCTTGATCATGAAACTTGATTAGAAATAATGCCTTTGAATACTTGAATAGATCTTGAACTCTATATCACCATATTAGCTCAAACAACATGCATGATGCAAGAAATCTTTGACATGAAAATGAAATCTTGATTGCTGCAATATTCTTCTACAAATCTGCTCTTCAATTCCTTGAAATGCTCTTGAGTTTCTCTATCAAAGCTCACTTGAATTACGTTCTCATGAATAATTTATAGGATGCTCTCTTGATATTCTAGGTGAAACATAGTGAAATGACCTCTTATTTATAGATATCTTAAGTTAATTCACAAAATTCAAATATCACAAGTTGACATTTGAATACACATTTGAAATCATTGAAAAACCTTCAAAAACATAATTTGAATTTAGGTCCTAGGTGTAAGTGAGGACCCATTTACCCTATGGTGAATTGGTCCTAGGTCACTTACCTAGGACACACATTGCTCAATTTTAAACATTATGTTATGGCATTAGTGAATGTTAGGTTTTATCCCTCAAAAATTACAATTAATTAGGATTGGATCTGAATTAAAGGGGAAAATTAAGGAAAATTAACCTCAATTAATTAATGAAGCTCTAGATTAGTGTGAAAGTGTAAAGGTAATGAAACCTCAAAAATAGTGTTCCACCTTTTAGGAGATGGAACTAAAGGGGGATAAGGGTTCCTCCACCTATTTCACTTATGTTTCATTAAAGAAAACCAATATCCCTCAACCAATTAGCTTGAGTGAGGAATGGGCTAGATGGTTAAGATGGTTTCCTTTGGTGTGATTAAAGACAAAAGGGGGTTTACCACCAAGAAAAGGCTTGGAAAGAAGGAAATGTAAATGATATGCAAGCCTAACTATGCAACCTAAGATATGAAACTAAAAATTATAATAAAGAACTGAGAAAGGATAGAGGGACACCTAGAAAAATTAAGATGCTTGAAACAAGGTCTGCAGTCCCAAAATTATGAATTTTAATACATAGTGGGACTCACACACGTAGGGGAGATTTAGTCCTAGTTTAGGGTTTCGAGCCGAAACTAGAATCTACAACTGCTAAACCAAGGTCTATAGAAAATGCTTAAAATCTGGTATACTGGGACTTGTACATCACAAGTGGAAATTTAGTCCCATTATCAAGGTTGATATGAAATTCTAGAGTCCACTAGTGGTTTTTTGTAGCTTCTCTCCTTTCCAATCTCTGAATTTGAAACATTGAATTCTACTCTATAGGCGACTCTCCATGAACTTGTAAGGAAGGTGACAATTTTGACAACTTTGCAACTTTGACAACTTTCTCCAATCTTGCTCTTCAATGGATCTTCAAACTAAATCTGCAAATTGCACATCAAATAGAGGGAAAAATGATGTTTTGTTAGTGGATAGGGGGTTTCCTTGGTCAAACCCTTTTTTGGTAATCTTGAACCTTGAATTGAAACCAAATATAATGGAGGAATGGTGAATGAACAAGTATGCTATGTTGCAACTTACCAAGCCCTTGATATGAAGGCTACAATCTTGTATGAAATGGCTATCATGAATGTAGATCTTGACTCTTGATTGAATGTTGTCCCATCAAGAATTATAATTCAAAATAGGTCCAAGCTAAGTAGGACTCATGCTAGTTGGGGTGTATGAGTCCAAGTAGGCTAAGATTGGGACACAATTTTCAAGAAATGTTAAGTTCTATGCTAAATTCAAATCTAGGCCCCAAAACTTAGGTGGGACCCACATGTCCAAGGTGGTGTATGAGTCTCAAATCACTAAATCTAGGTTGTACAATCCAAAATCATTAAATTATGATTGGTTATTAGATATGTTTTGGGATTATCTTAAAAAATATGTATTAAATAAGGCTTGTGGATGCAAAATAGGACCAAATAAGGCATAAAGAAGCCCAATTTTAGCAAGGAGGGCCCAAAAAGTGTGAAAATATAGAGGGATACATTTTTCTACACTACATTTATCCCCCACTTTATTGAGACAATGAACCTACTTCAAACTCACACTAAAGTAGATGAACTCGCATCAAGAGGGGTCCAAGTGTACCAATGCTAGTGAGATAGTATGGAAATGATCAAGAGGGTTGCACAATCCCCTAGGATAATATCCTATGGAAAACCAACATAGGCACAAAAGAACACATGTGTAAATGATGTAACCTGGATCAACAACAAGGCACAAGCATACACTACCAAAAACATAAAGAAGAAAAAAAATATATATATATATCCCTCTTTGTGTATGTGCAAGTTATGGGTTGAAGGAGTTGAAAGATATTGAAGAAGCAATTTTGTGTTATTGCTTTTTTTGTCATCATTTTTTCCATGTCATGAAAACTCATATTTAAAATTTATTTTCAACTTTTTGATAGTGATACCTAACAAAAATAAAATCTCAAACCTTGTACCAGAGGACCCAAAAAGTTGATCCAAACACTTATACAAAGGTCTATTTTCCAAAGGGAAATTGAGTCCTTGTAGGTACCTCAAAACTTATTTTTCTGAGCATATTTTTGTTCTCTATACTTCCAGATCCACCGTAAATTGTTCATTATGATTGTCGGCCTATAGGATCTTACACTTTTTATTAGGGCAATATAGGATCATTAAGTTAATAATTTGAAAGTATTTAAATCAATTCTAAGCCCCCATTGTATGTAGATTTATGACTTGACCGCTCACCAAAGTCAATCTTTTCACTCTAGATCTACATCTCAATGAAATTTGGGAAAAGGATACCTTTTCATCCTAGGTTCTTTGCAGTAAGGGCCTAGGTTCCCTTTTTCTTTGTTTCAAAAATTATTCAGCATAGAATCCCTATACAACCCTAGTAGATCATATGCTGCTTCTCTCTATTAGCATGTAGACAAAGGATTGACAACATCGTGTTCTCCTTGGTAGGATCTTTCCTCAATGTCTAAGCCATATCCACCCTATCATATATCTTTCCTTACCTTTTCCAACTAGTTCCCCACAAGACTTAACTTTTTTTTACCCTTTCTTTGCACTTTGCATCCTTCCTCTTCCTCTTGAGTTCGAGACCCCTCCATCCATGAAATAGCCATCTTTGATTTCTTCTTTGGGGGGATTTTCTTCCTATCAACCTTTATTTTCTTCTTTATTAGAGGGAATGGTAGAAAACATTTCAACTTAGTCATCCACTTCCTCCTCCTCCTTCCAATCTTCATCTTCATTGGCAATCATGAATTCTAAACTCATGTTAGAATAATGTAAAACCTTTGACTCTTCATTTTTTTAACAATAACTTTCCCCTTTGGATTTAGAATCTAGGGTTTTGTGTCTTAACATATTCCATGATTAATAGAATTAGAACCTCATGCAATATTGGTAGATTAGGATTTTCAAGTGCTCTTTAGCAAAATTATCCTACAAAGCTAAGAGATAATAAGGAAAATATACAGTCAATTTGTGCCTAAAATGATTCAAGAAAAAAAAATGGACACCCAAGATGGCCGTGTACCTTCCATCCAGAGTAATACAACACATTATAACTTCTGCAACTTCAACCCATATGGGTTTTATTTAAAGCTGCTCATAGCCCCAAGAAGATAATTTTACAAGCTTCTTTCATTCATCTCCCTTGTAGAATTTTTTAAGGGCTTCCTCATTAGCTTTCCTATATTTTAACAACATTTTGTCTTGCATCTAAATCCCATTCATCTTTGAAATCACCTCCTCTATAATTCCAAATTCATTGCTATTCACAAACAAAGATCTATTCTTCAAACCCTTGAGAAATAGCTAAAAAATCCTTGTCATTCATATGGATCTTTCTAATTCTTAGATTATCACAAGTTTTAGGAATGAAAGCCTTATCCAAATAAACAAGTTCCCTACTCATTTTCCCCTCAACCCCAATCCATGTGAACCTCTTTCGAATTTGTTCAATTCTTTGTAAGATGTTTTTCTATTTGATACAAAAAATTAAAAATAGATGAGAATAACATAGAGAGGTTGTTAGAAGATAAAAATTGTTGCCTTAGCTTAATAATTTTCCTTTCCATCCAAAAAAATATATTTGAACCCTGTAAAGAACGCCATTGTAGAAATTAGGAATAAATTTCTTAACCCTTAGAGGAAACACAAGGAAGGTCACCAAATGCTAAGCACAAGTACATTTCAAAGTGGATATTATCATCTATTGTAAATCAATTTCAATGTGAAAAATGAAATTATATCTTTTCTCACAGTTAATATAGTTTATAAAAAAATCTAGCATAATCCTCCAAAACATGCTTATAATATTTAGCTTCAATAATAGAGGTCATACAAATCATGATAGTGTTGCCAAAAAAAAGTTGGATAGATAAAGGAAGCAAAGAGGAAACATATTTAATATTTTTGAGGGCCTCCATCCTTATCATGTTAATGCTATTATTAAGATTCGCCTTAGGAACAAAAATGAAGGCATTATGTGTTGTGCCCTTAGCACACACGCCCTGTTCGGAACGGGGACCCTCTTTTCTTTCACCTCAGGTCTTTTGGGGCCACCTCATTTTGCGTGCCCCTCTTTTTTTGATGTTTCAGATGGTCGATGTTGCTCCAAAGTTCCATCATAAATCG
>VDFB02229885.1:0-24053 GCA_007258455.2 Sequoia sempervirens
ATGAAGTATGTCTACAACAACAAAGTGTACACACTCAAAGATGACCCTGATTCAAACAATTTTTTGAATATTGAGAAAGGCAAGGAAAATCCTTTGAAGACATTGACACCAACTACACAAGTGGAAGCCGTGCTAGATAAAGAAAAACACATTAAGGAAATCATGAAGCTATTAGAAGATGATTAGCTGGGTTCCTTAGACTTTGAACCAACATTCATGGGAGAATAAAAGATCATAAACAAAGAGTCTAAAAAGGGAAAAGAAAAAGCGGTGATGTTAACACGAAATTCATAAGACCCTTCAAAAGCATCTGCCTCAACCACTTTAGAAGAAAAGACAACATACACAAAAAACTTTGATGAAACTGACTATCAACAACCTCTGAATCCTAAAGAAATGAAAAAGATTTACAGAAGAGGTTATGAACTTATGAAACAACTGGGATATAGTGGAAAAGGATGTGGTGCTAGAGAACAAGGTATTTGTGTCCCTATAGAGCCTAACACACAAGAAGCAACCCGTGGTCTTGGTTATTGTCCTTTGATAGAAATCAAGCCATCAAACAAGTCTTCGCTCAATACCAACACTCTAACAAAAGATTATTCTAAGCCAACTTTAATAGTAGTGCATCTTGAACTAATAGACACTAGCAGTCTTGATTTCTATTCTTTGCAAGAAATAAAACAAACAAAGACATCTTTGCTTAATGTCAATATCATCACAAAAAATACTAATGATTTGAATTCGTTAGATTTTACACCTTCCTATAAAGGAGAGAACACAATCTCACAATCTAAAGAGTCTTGCATAAGTATGAAATATTGTACTAAGCAAGAGCTATCTTTATCACAAAATAATGAAACATCCTCTACTTTTGATCAAGAGAGTATCTTGATGAGACTCCTCCAAGATTGTCTAATATCTCCCCCTCCAAGAACACAAAATAAATTTTACTACAAGAGTTCATCTTGTGCATATCATAGAGTTCATGGTCATTCTACTAATGAATGTAAGGCTTTAAATAACAAAATTCAATATCTTAAGGCTTGTGGTGCTCTTCCTTGGGTTGAAGCACCTAGTTCCTCTTTTCATTTTGGCTCATCCTTGTCCTGCACTAAGTGGGGGGAAGGGGTTAGATAGCCTTGTCCTCGTATGTCACTTCTCGTTGTCTCTTTTGGCTAGTTGATCGCCTTTCATGTACATATAAGAGCAAGCTTGGGATGTGGGTGACATGCCTTAAGTTGGATCACATGTGACATACTCATTCATGATGTAGTTTGATTCAGAAACATATGACTTGGCATAGGGCTTTCTGAATAAGCTCTCATTTCTTCTTCTACTTTAAAAAAATTGCTCATAGTAATGGAGTTAGCAACCACTTTAAAGTGGGGGCATACATCAACACTTATGTTCCATTGTGTGATTTTCTTTCTTCTTGCGATGCATCCTTTTCTTGATGGTGTCATTGGGCTTGACTTCCTCTAAGAGCATGATATTTCTATGACTTGTCCTCTCTTGGAGAGATTAGGCACAATGTTCCCTAAGAAGAGACCTTACACAAACTAAGCAAAATCCGTTTGAATGTGCCTTACACTATTCCGTATTTACAACATCGGTTATATGACCACCTTGCATAACACACTTTGCTTTCCTATGGTGCCATCTTGTTTTTTGATGAGTTCCAATCATACAAAGTTTTTCTTGTCTCATAAAGCTCAAAGTTCATTATTTGTTCACGAGCTCCAAAGAATACAAAGTTTTTCTTGTCTCATGAAGCTCGAAGATCATTATTATATGGTGCCATCAAAGTTATCAAGAGGTATAGATTTGGTATGGTTAATGTATGATGAGAAGCCTAAATGTGGGCATGAATTTCTCATTATACGGTGAGAAGCTGATACATAGGCATGACTTTCTCACTAAGCCACCCTTTGGATACTCACCCAACGGACAACCTGGAGTTCTGTTGCCTCAGAGTGAGCATGCATTTTTGGAAAAAAAACTTAGATCTGATCTACATCATGTGGGACAAACGATCAAAGCTTGATCCACCTATTTTTTATTTTTATTTTTCTTTATTTTAGTTATTGACACTGCATGTTTCCGTATCTGGTTTTTTTGCATATCATACACCTTATGTGTTTCCTTTTGTGCTTATGTCAGTTTGACGTACGATCTTGGATCCTGGGGGTTTGGTTACCTCCTTGATCTTTGTTATCCTAGACCATTAGCATTGTTACGATTGGACCCCTCTTGAATGTCTACTTTAGTGTGAGTTTGAAGCAAGTTCATCCTCTCACTAAAGTGGGGGCTAAATGTAGTGTCAAAAAATTTCATTGTGTACATTTTCACACTTAATTTGAGGATGATTAATGTCAAAATGAACTTAAGGTCACCTTGATCTACTGTTGTCAAGTTTTTTACACATCCACATTAGGTCTTGGGCCCTTTTTAAGCTAAATAAACCCAACTTTTCCTTAATTTAGTGTTGTAAGGTGTATTTATTTACACCTTCACATAAAATTTAGGAGGCTTGTAAACTAAATGGACCTAATCTAGTGTTGTAATGTGTTGTACACATTCACATGGGATTTTGGGCCCTTCTAAGATAAATTGACTTGATTTTGCCTTAATTTGATGTTGTAAAATGTATTTATTTACACTTTCACTTTGGATTTTGGGCCCTCTTGCATTTATGACCTTAATATCATCATTAATAGGCCCCTAAGACCCTATATTGTGCATCCCAAGGTATATTTCAATCAAAATCCTAACAAAATCAATAAATAAACTTAATTTCTTCACTCCTCGATACTTTCTCTCTCCAAATAGGCCCAGTGGGACCCATACGCCACCTTGGGCGTATGAGTCCCATTTGGCAAGTATTTTTAGGGTTTTGAGTGGGAAATTTGGGTTTTAAGTTCAAATTTCATGAATTTCGGCCTATGGGATCCAACTAACAGGATATTAGATGGATTGCCTATATAAAAAAGGTCTCAAATTATTATTTCATTAAGCATTCATGATATCAATCCAAGCACTCAAGAGTTAAGCATTCCAAGACTTTACAAGATCATCAAGAGAGCATTCAAGATCATTTATAAGGCATTCAAGGGAAAAATTCTTCATCATTTGTTGTAGCAATTCAAGATCCATCATCATGTCAAGATTATCAAGCATCAAGCATGTTGTTGAGCTAGTGTTGTGATGTTGCTTCCAAGATCCAAGATCAAGCATTGTTCTACACTTATTTCAAGGTCTAGATCTACATCCCTCATAGCCATTTCATGTTAATTTGAAGATTTACATGACATCATTCAAGGTATCATTATCCATGTTTCATGTTTCATACCCTCATTTCATTATCTCATCATTTGGCTTAATTACCTAAAAGGGGTTTGACCAAGGAAAACCCTTATTCACTAGTTCAATCAACAAGTTTTTATCCTCTTCACATGTGTGATTGCAAATCTAGGTGTCTTGGAACATAAAAGACCTTTGAAGATTAGGTTACAAGCTTGGAGAAAGTTGTTGGAATTTTCCCCTCATTTGCAAGGTTGTAATCTTCATTAAAAAGTCACCTACGACCCCAAAATCAAGGTTTTGGATCTAGAAAATAATTGGGAAGGATAGAGCATAAATTGAAGACCAGATTTAGACTTTGAAGTTCTAGAAAATCCTAATTGGAATCATACGCCAGTCTTGGCATATGAGTCCCAATTTAAGTCATTTTTTCAGATTTTGACAGTTTCAGATACCCTTTTTCTAGAAACCAAGATTTGGGACTGATACGCCCAGACTAGCGTATGAGTCCTAGTAGGCCAAAATTTTAGGTTATTTAACATATCAAGCCTCCATTTAAGCTCTCTCACGTTTTCAGGTGCTCCTCTATACTTTTCCAATTTTTTGTTCTGATTTATTTGCATTTATAGTTCATTTAGTGAAGTTTTATGCATCATTGAGTTCAATCATCAGATCTTGCATTTTTCGAAGCCCTAGCTTGGTGGTGAACCCCTCACTAGTTTACAATAATCCCCTAGGAAAACCCTATTGCAAGATATCTTTCCCCTTTCATCATTAGATGGAGATCTCTGGGGCATCCTTGAATGATATTAGGGGAAAAGTGTTGATCTATCTCCCAAATATACAGAGACATTTTTCAACTAATCATAAACAAATATATGAGATTCAACACAAGAGAACATGCTAAAACAAGAATGCAAGATATAGGAGCACATGCTAGTCAATTTTTATAATTTATAAAAAACATGTCTTTAGGCATTGACATGCAAGTCCAACCCTTTTTGTTGGATTCCCTAGGAAAATCCAACCCTAAGGGTTGATAATACCCAAGGCAACCAAAAATGTGAGCATGTTATAACACACACATTATAACATGAGCATGTTACAACACACACATTATAACATGAGCATGTTATAACACACACATTATAACATGAGCATGCTATAATGTACTTGTGTTTCTAAGAAGAAAAAATACAATTCTCCCTCTCTCTCTTCTATTGTTATGAACATGATAGTAGAGAAATATATAAATAAAATTTTACTATTTAAATATATATCTAAAATTTGGTTTTGGGACCATTGCCCCTGAACCCCCACTGAGGGGATGGTCCCCCTAGATGTTAGGAGGGGTGGGGGCTAAGCAACCCCCTTCACACCCAAAAATGAAATGGGCTCCAAACATAGTTGTATAAAACAAAAAAAAAAAGACCTTTAACTAGATTAGGATCCATTACCAACACTCTACATAGTCATTATTTTGTTTTACAAAGAAAACCCCCCACACCCTCCATTAGGAACTAAGATCCAAAAAAAGTTGAAACAAAACCTCTAAATCAAGAAGATAATCAGGGTCCATTATTAATAGGGAGAGAGATAGAGAGGAAGATACAAATAGAGATGGAGATGGAGATGGATATGGATATGAAGATGGAGATAGCAAGAGGAAGAGAGGGAGAAAGAGAGGGATGGGTATAGATAAAGAGAGAGAGGAGAGAGGGATAGAGAGATGAAAGAGATAAATATATAGAGAGGGAGAGAGAGGGAAACATATCTAGAGATAGAAAGGGAGAGAGGAAGATAGAGGGAGAGATGAAGATAGATGGAGAGAGAGAAATAGATAAAGAGATAGAGAGATGGAGAGGGAGACATAAAGATAAAGAGACATAGGAATGTAGGAATAGAGAGAGGGAGGGAGATAGATATAGATAGAGAGATATAAGGATATATATATATATATATATATATATATATATATATATATATATAGTGCAGGAGAGAGAGAGGGAACATATTCAGAGATAGAAAGGGAGAGGGAAGAGGGAGGGAGATCATGAAATGATAAAGATGGAGAGAGAGAGAAATAGATAAAGAGATAGAGAGATGGAGAGGGAGACATAAAGATAAAGAGACATAGGAATGTAGGAATAGAGAGAGGGAGGGAGATAGATATAGATAGAGAGATATAAGGATATATATATATATATATATATATATATATATATATTCATGCAGAGAGAGAAGAAACAAAAGAAGATGGAGGGGAGAGAGAGATAGATGTATAAGGAGATATAGGTAGAGAATGATATGGATAGAAAGGGATAGAGAGGAGCCAAAAGAAGATAGAGAGAGATAAATAGAGATATAATAGGAGATATAGAGCAGATTATAGAAAGATCTATAAATAATGAGATATAGAGAGGGAGAGGGAGAGATCTATAGGAGATAAAGATAGAGGGGGAAAGAATGAAATAGAAAGGAGGTGATAGAGATAAGTAATAGAGAAAATGGGAGATAGATAGATATATAGATATAGGGAGGGAGAAATACAAAGTTTGTGTGTATATGAGTGAGAGAAATATGGAGATATAGATATAGAGGGAGATATATATATAAATAGATATGGGGAGGGATAAAGAGGGATAGAAGTAGAGAGAGGAGAGAGGAGAAGTAGAGAGATATATAAAGGAGTGATAGGGAGAGAAGGAGAGAGAGGAAGGGGATAGATGGAGATAGGTATAGAGAGGAGGGTGGAAGGAGGAGGAGGGGAGGTGGAAGGAGGGAGGTGGAGGGAATGGGGGAGGTATAGAGATGGAATAGGTAGATAGGAAAGGAGACATAGAGGGATAGAGATATAGATATAGAGAAAGGGAGATAGTATGCAGACATAATGGACATGGGGATGACACAAGCGACAGCAGGCATGCATGACAGGAGAAGACAGGGACGGGCAACAGGAGTGCATGCATGGTTATTAAGATTGGCTGCGCTGACAAACACGGACAGATTACAAGCAGATAGAGGGAGGGAGAGGGAGTGAGAGAAATAGAGATAAGAGAGAGGAGAATTAGAGAGATATATAAAGCAAGAGCGATAGGGATAGAGGGAGAGAGATGGAGATATAGAGATAGAATGAGGGAGAGAGAGGGATAGGGATATAAAGAGGGGGAGAGAGGTAGAGTAAGGGAAAGGGAGATAGATAGATAGATAGATAGATAGAGAGGTCTAGGAAGAGGAAGAGTGAGAGACAAGGAGAGAGAGGGAGAGGTATCTAGAGATAGAGACAAAGAGTGGAAGATATAGGTAGAAATAAAGATAGAGGGAGAGGGAGAGACAGATAGGGAGATAGATAGAGGTAGGAGAGATAAATATAGAGAGAGATAGGGAGTTAGTATCAGTAATGGATCCTTATTATCTTATTGATTTATAGGTTTTGTCTCAGCTATGTTTGGATCCTAGTTCCTAATGGGGGTGTGGAGAGCTTGCCTTGTAAAAAATAGTACTAATGAATATGTAGAGTATTGGTAATGGAGCTTGATCTTGTTAAATGTATAATTTTTTGGTGTTTTTGTGAACATTTTTGGAGCCCAATTCATTCTAGGGAGTGAAGTGGGGGGTTTAACCCCCCCTTCGAGATTCGGGGGTGCCATACCCTCGGTGGGTGTTTCGTGGTAGTGCCCCCAAAACCAAATTTTAGATACATATTTAAATAGTAAACTGCTATTTATATATTGCTCTATGATCCTATTCCTAGCATTAGAGGAGGAAGAGGGATACTTGTATTTTTTCTTCTCAAAAATATGAGTGTTATACCATGCTATAATGTGCATACATTATAACATGACTCACGTTATAACATACATGCATTATAACACGCTTGTGTTATAACCCACACACATTATAATACACATCCATTATAATACAATCACGTTACAATGCACACGTTATAATGTGATCACATTATGGCTTGGTAATGACTAAGCCTAGGCTTAGTCACTACCAAGCCATAACATGAGTGTGTTATAGTGCACTTATGTTATGTCCTAGATGGAATAAAAAGTGGTTGTGGAAATTTTTTGGTCCCCCATCTTTTTGCACTTACCTTTTTGGTACATAAATATGTGACAAATATTTATGAAAGGGTTTGAAGTATTGAAGTTTGAAACTATTTTTTGGTGGAAACTAAGAAAATGGAATTCAATTGCTATTCTTGATATATGCAACAAATTTGTAGTTGTTATCACATTGTATTATGAGCTTGACATAGTCATCTAATGACCTAGAAATACATACAAATATCTAAGAAGATTTAGTCATAGGGATGCATTGGTGACTTGCATAAATTATGTTACAAGAGAACATAAGAGATTTTATAGATTATGGTTGTGAACACTATTTGGACTATTAATTTAGTATTGAATTGAGACCTAGAGTATGATGTAAATACGCAAGGATAACTTATAAAAAGTCATGAAACCTATGAATAGATAAATTAAAAGAACATATCTATAGAATGTAAACATGAATGTGTTTGTAATAGAGGCTAAGTATATTATCAAACTATAAATGATAAAACACTAAAATGGTGTATAATGTATGGTAATTTTAGAACCTAAATTTTGATAATGCATGATAATATGGGAGATGTTAAAAGAATTAGATTATGTAAGTAGATATGCTTAAGAGAAACATTTAATAAAATATTTACACTAATTTACTACTTGGGTGGTCCCATTATTTCAAAGTTAGTTTAAATTTAATCTAAAAAATTTAATGATTGCTAAAAGGTGCAAATTAATGGGAATGCTGATTTTAAATTATTTCATAGTGATAGTATTGCTTGCATTGCAAGGTTATTATTAAGCTAATAAAATAAGAAATTTTGAACTTGAACACAAGTAAATAATCAAATGAAAATAATTTTTTTAGAAGAATACTTCATGAGGCCACCAATAATTGAATTTCTACTCCAAACATTGTAATATCATATATATATATATATAAAATGATGAAAAGTAAAAA
Source organism: Sequoia sempervirens (assembly GCA_007258455.2). Lineage (NCBI taxonomy): Eukaryota > Viridiplantae > Streptophyta > Pinopsida > Cupressales > Cupressaceae > Sequoia > Sequoia sempervirens. Next base: position 8,326 of record VDFB02229885.1, read on the forward strand.
AAATAGAAATTTAAATCCAACCAATTTTAAATTTACAATTAAATTATAGGGGTTTAACATATAAGAGTATTATTCCTAGTCTATATTTTGGATGACAGGTTCAAATTATTTTAAATATCTATACTTCTAGTGTAAATTTATTAAAAAAAATGTCTTTAATGGGTGATCCCACAATACTGGTTTACACTTTCTTAGAGATCTTGATTTTTGCTGAAATCACATATTTTTAGAAAATATAATGATTTAAGCCTTGAAAAGTTCGATTTAAAGGATTCCAATTAAAGAGGGTTTGATCAAACCACCTTAGATCAAACCCCCTTGGATAGAACCCTGCTAGTTTTAAACCATACCTATAATAGAGTCTCCTTTACACCTATCAAAATGCAGATAAAAAACCACTTTTGATTTGTCTTTTGGGGGATCAAATGAATTCATTTAAAATTTATTTTTTTGTGATTATGTAGTCCTTATTATAATCTTCCCAAAAAATATAATTTTAAATAAATTTAATAATTTGATTATTATATTTATTTTTTATTTCTTGTGAATGTAGGTTTTTCAATGAAAATCAAGCTCTCTATTCTACACATGTGCAAAAATAGAAGATTATCAAAAAAAGAATTGAAAAATATCAGTGCATTAGATATTGAAGTCCTTGATCCAACAAAAAAATTGAATTTCGATACATAGAAAAAAAGTTATGTTGTATATGGTCCGCCTATGTTTGAATTGTAATTGGTTTGACTTTGAAACTTGATTAAGGAAAACATATTCAATAAAAACACTATGAAACAAAAAAAGAAAGCGCTAGATATCGTAGTTACAAATCTAAATTCAAAAAAATTAGAATTTTATCCTTTATAGAAAAAGAGTTATGTTGTATACGGTGAGCATCGCTCCTTAAAAATGTTGTTTACTCTAGTTTTTGAAGGAGATGGAAAAATAAGTGCAATATGATTCCAAAAATTTTGAAAAAAAATATTTTAGAATCTATAGACAAAATGTCACAAATCACTAGTTTGCATCATCTTCAAATTCCTCATGATTTAGCCGCTATAGGTGCTTGAAAGTGAATGTTGAGTTAGAAAAAAATAGTTTAGTGTCCAGTTTGGTCAAAAATTGTAAACTAGTATTGTGGGATCACCCTAATCAATTTTTTGGCCATAAGTCCAAATTATTTGAAATACTTCATCATTAAATAATGTTGCAATAAGTAAATTAACCATAAGAATGATTAATATATTAGTTTCTTTTTAATACATGTATTTTGTAATAATAAGTATATTATAAATGCAAACATAAGATAAAAATACTAGATTCATCAAGATATTCAAATAAGAAAATGTAAGATTGTACATCCTATCATTTAGACAATAAAAATTATCCTTATTTTAATGTACATTCTTATATCATGTTTTAGGGATAATTTTAGTCTAGCCCAAGCCTCTTCCTTCACCAAAATGGTCAATTTTCATATCATATTTTGATTCTTCTCTCTAACTTGGAGCCACTTGTCAAAATTTAAGAATTTTCTCTAAGACACCAATATGACACACTAGCCTCTCATGATTTTTCAATTTAAGTTGTAGGATTCCCACTCAATTACCTAATGTAATTTTTTATTATGTCCATCTACCTAAAAAATGCCTTGTACATCTAAACCTGACACTTTAGCTTCCCAAGGAAGCCTTTGGAAATTAATATTTGATTTGCATCTTCTCCAACAATTAAAAAACTATATATTTTTCTCTTCTCTCATCTATTTTGGCTACACTTCATGGATTGGACCTCAATTTTTGAATCTTTCTAAAGACACATGTTGCTAGATTTTCATTCACAACTCCATGTGCTCATTCCTTTCTTTTTCGTTATGTTGGTAAATATTATTTCAATAATTTTTTATTCTTGTTTGAATAATGTTGCATAATTTTTATGATCATATTTACTTCTATATTCTCTTGGAAAATATCTTGGTAACCATCAACACCCTTTATCTAATCTCATATGCACACTAAGGTTTTATTCCTTGTAGACTAGGAATATCTCACTTATAACTTTTATTTCAACATGGTCATTCTTAGTCCTAGTTGTACATATTCTCTACTCTCTATTTTCTATTTGACTACCTATGGAAGCTAAAAGGATAACTATGGGCTTGATCATTCTTTTTGAGCTCCCAAATAATTCCAAACCTAGCTATAGGTACTCAAAAATTCAAAAAATTGGAGGTTTGTTTGTACTCGTCTCTTCTCTAGTTCATTTTGTTATTTTTTAATTAGGTAGTTTGGCTTCATTTTTTCCATTTTTGTATTATCTAGTATGCCCTTATTTTCAACTATGGTTTTCCTTATTTTATATTGTGCAAGAATGCTCATTTAGTGCATTTTGTGGATTTTTGTGAATTACAATAATTTCCATGGTAGTGAGCTTCTGAAGCTAGTTATTGAGTTTGTTCTAAATTCCTCTTTCTTGTGACTATTTTGGTTTCTTAGCTCTATTTACTAGATTCTAGTAAATTTCATTTTTACAGCCCAATTCACATTGATCATAACAGAGAAATTAGAATAGCTTAATGTTTATTTTTGAGAAAGAAAATATTAGTATTGATTGCGACATATTTAGAATTTAGTCAACTTTCTTAATCCATGTTTAATTAATATGGCCAAGTTACTAAAAATTATGAATATATGTTAATTTAAATATTGTAATTTGAACAAAAATAAATTACTTAATCATATATGAAATTACTTAAACAAATTACTCAAGTCTCTAACATCTAAATGATAAATTACTTAATTACTTAATCAAGCTAACAAATTATCAATAAAATATGAAATAGTCATAAAAATTGACAATAAAAAATGTTATACAAACAAAAAACATTGAAAAATCAGTTAATTGTCAAATTCCAATGCTTTTCAATCATTTGAAGTCAAATAAAAGAAACAAATCTCTTACATAGTTGAAAAAAGATGCATAGAATCGGACCTAGTGGGACCTTCAACACGAAGTTATCATGTGATTTTTTGGCTATTATGAATCCATTTAAATTAAAAAAAATGGCACGCACATGTTATGTTTTCATAACACGTATGCGTTATGGGTCCCTAAACTTAAGTGGTTACACTTTAGCCTCCACTTAGAAATGCCTATAATATCAAAAATACGTATGTGCTTTTAACTTAACAAAAAACACATGTGCTTTTAACTTTACAAAAAATGTATGTGCTTCTAACTTAACAAAATGCATGTGTTATTCTTAGTTTTGGGTTTGAATGATTGATTTACCTTACAAAACATGTATGTTCCTTTAGCGTAACAAAACACATATGTATTCTACTTAGTTTTGGGCTTATGATGGATTTAACTTACCAAAACACTATGCACTTAACCCTAACACCTATAAAATTAACCCTAAACTCTATATCCATAACCCTAAAGCCTAAACCCTATCCTTCAACCCTCAACCCTAAACCATAGAGATCGAGATAGGTTAGATAGAGAGAGGTAGATCTAGGGAACTAAATCCTATACCATATATCCTATATTGTCAACCCTAAACCTTATCCCTCAACCTTAGGAACTAAAGCCAATAGGTTAAACCCTTAACCATATACTCAACCCTATACCCTCAACCCTAAACCATATACTATAAACCATCAACCCTAAAGCCATAAACTATAGGCCCTACACCCTAAATAATAAATAATTTAGGGATATTAAAGGGAGAGAGGAGAGAGACATGGGAGAGAGATAGAGCGAGGTGGGATATAAATAATAGAGGCAGAGAAGGAGATATATGTGAGATAGAGAGAAGCGAGATCTACATAGGGAGGGAGGGAGAGGTAGGAAGGGGAGATAGATAGAGAGAGAGGTTGGATAAAGAGAGATGGATCTAGGGGGAGAGAGAAGTGAGATAAAGAACAATAGAGATGCTCAAAGGAAGTAGAAAGGGGGAGATGTGAGACTTAACCCTAAACTCTATACCCATAACCCATAACCCTATACCCTATATTGTTAGTTTCCTAAACCTTATCCCTCAACCCTAGGAACTAAAGCCAATAGGTTAAACCCTTAACCATATTCTCAACCCTATACCCTATACCCTCAACCCTAAACCTTATACCCTATACCCTCACCTTGAAACCTCATCCCTTAACCCTAGGCCCTAGATTCTATAAGCTAAACCCTCAACCCTCAATCCTATACCATATAACCTCTTGACCCTAAACTCTATCCCTCAAGTTGGGCCCTAAGGCCTATATAATAAACCCTCAACCATATACACTCAACCCTAAACCCTATATCATATACCCTCAACCATAAACCATATCCCTCAAGCCTATACAATTAATCCTAAATGATATACCCTCAACTCTAAACCCCACACTTAGCCATAGGTCATAAAACCTATACACTCTACATCAAACCTTATACCTTCAACCCTCAAGGTTCCTATACCCTCAAACCTAAACCTTATAACTCAATCTTATAATCTCAACCTTAAACCATATACCCTATATCTTCAACTACAAACCCTACACCCTATGACCTAAACCCTGGCAATACATAAACCTTATACCCTATATGTTAAACCCTAAAACCCAACATTAATAATTTAACAATAAAACCTACATAATTAAATTTAGTCCCTAAACCCTCAACTCTAAACTCAACTTAAACCATCAACCCTAAACCCATAAACCATAGGACCTACACCCTAAATAATGAATAATTTAGAGATATTAAAGGGAGAGAGGAGAGGGATATGGGAGCAAGATCAAGAGAGGTGAGATAGAGAGAAGAGAGGTAGAGAAATAAAGAGATGTGAGATAGAGAAAAGAGAGATCTACATAGGGTAGGAGTGAGAGGTAGATAAGGAGGGATGAAGGAAGAGGTAGGAAGAGGAGATAGATAGAAAGTTGAGTTGGAGAGAGAGGTAGATAGTGGAGAGATAGAGAGGTAGATATAGGGGAGAGATTGAAGTGAGATAGTGAATAATAGATATGGGTAGGAGAGTAGAGAGGGGGAGAACCCCAACATTCAAGCATTAATACTTAACACTAAAACCTATACCCTCAACCCTAAAAAATATACTCTCAATCATCAACCCTAAACCCTCAACTCTAAATTCTTCATAGAAATGCAAGCACATTAGGGAGAGACATATGGAGTGAGAGAGAGAGGGAGGGAAAGAAATATGGAGAGAGATATAAAGAGGGTATTTATCTTCATACAAACATGATCACATTATAACACACTTTCTCCTATGAAGATGAATTTTTGAGCATGGGGGATATATTTTCTTCCTGCAAACATGAGAAAATTATAACTTGGATAGAGATGTATTGAAATAGATAGAGAGGTAGAGAGAGTTAGGGAAAGAGGAATGGAGAGATGTAGATAGGGAGAAAGAATAATTAGAGATAGGGAGAGTTAGGCATAGAGAGACAAAGAGATGCATGGGAGAAAATGAGTAGAAAAGGAAGGAGGGAAATAGGGAGAGAGAGAGAGAGAGAGAGAGGGAGATAGAGAGATTTGAGAAAAATAGTACAAAGGGGAGGAGGGAGGGAGGGAGAGGTAGGGAGAGATACAAAGATTGGAGGGGGAGGATATGGATATAGAGGAGGGATGGAGGACAAAGAGGAAGAGAGAAATGGAAACAGGAGCCTGGAATGGAACATATAAGGAATGGATATGGAAGGGATGGAAATGATTTGTCTCATTTTGACATGATTTTTTCCTCTATTCTCATTTCTCAACTTGCTTATCATCAGGTTTACACATTATAAATCAAATCTTAGTAAAATTACCACCATAATCTCACATATCTCCTAAGCTTTGTAACCATATAATTTTTAAAAAATTTGAACTACATTAACATATTTATTTTTAATTTCTTTCACTAATGTTTTCATAATTATCAAAGACATATTCATTGACTTATTTTAATAAATTTTGACCTACTTGTTGAAATTTGAAAAAAAAATATGATATTGTTCTACACCTCATTATTTACAAATTGGTAAAAAAATGCAACTTTCTTTATTATTTTGGTGCAAGTTATATGACATGCATGCTCAGTGATGTGATTTTTAGGATGCATCCACTGTAAAAAATTACAAAATAAAACTCAATTAAAAATATAAAAAAATATACAAGCTCTTAACTATATTTATATCAATGAGCTTTTGAAAATACTAAATGCAACTAAAAAATTTAAGGGGTGCATACCATACACTATGTTATGTTTTGTTGAAAAAATTATAAACACTTTTGTGTGTGTGAAGCGTTTCAATCCTCTTAATCATATCTATTTTTGAGAAAAAATAATAGTTTAGAAATTAGATTCAAAATGCTACAATTTGTATTCTTTTGATATCTTCAAATTTTGAGTGCATAAATCTCAAATTACTCCTCCAAGTTTAGGTTTAGCTGATTTCAAAAAAAGTGGCCACTTTTGACCCCCTTTTTGTGCACCATCTTGGTGCACTTTTTTTTTTTATTCAAGGGGTAAACGCTTTTGAACCGGAGCTATGAACCAGAATACAACCATTCAACAATACCACCCCAACGGGGTTTGAACCTTGGTGGCAAGAACAACAATGCCACCTTTAAACCATCACACCATGCCAATACCGGCCACCATCTTGGTGCACTTGCCCATTTAATGGTCCTATGAATTTATCTAGAAACCTACAAAATAAAATCAACATGAAAGAAAATTATTTTTGATGTTGAAAATTTATTTTTATCCATTCAAGATGCTACTGCATCAACAAGGAAGAAGTGACATGAAGAACACAACATATGTTCAAATTCACTTTTGTTAATATGCACCACTAAAGGTGTCTTTGTGTAATCTGAGTGCTAACTAGGAACATTAAAACATAAAGACAATAAAAATAAAGAAAAAGTATAAAAATGGCGAGTTATTGTAAGGATATATAAGAAATGTATCCATGTCTCATATCAACTGTTTTTCTTTTTTTATCTCATGTGTAACTTCAATAGAAAATCAAATGGACAACAATAGAATAATGATCACTAGATAAATCATAGGAAAACATAAATAAGTCCAGACAATCCTTATTTGAAGTAAGAAGAGATAAATATTCAATGAAATCATGAGCCAAACTTGTGAAGGAAGTGTAAATAAAACAAGATTCATCAAACCATTACAAAGCTTTACCAGTCAAGTATAATCTTAACTCACAAATAAATAAGATTTCATCATCTAAATTTTCATACTTTGCAAGTAGAAATGATTTCAATTGCAAAGAGGCATCAACAGAAGCATCATAATCAACATGTAATAACTCCTCACCAAGGGTAAAAAAATCATGTAATGTGTAAAAAGGAACTGAAGCATCAATAGTGTATACATGAGAAGCTAATAAAATTTCATCATTATGTGTGGCATCAACATGTAATTGATTTGTATTTGAAAATATATCATGAATATTCATAAGACTCTCATGAGGTGTAGGAGAATGATTATTGAATGAAACACACAATCATGTATAAAAAGGTAACATAGCAAAATAATAGAATCATCATGAAATACAAAAAGAGAATCATAATTTTTAATTATTTCATGAGATATAACATCATTATATGATGCATATTATGTGTAAGTATATCATAAGTGATAGGGAAATGATAATCAATACAAAGATCAATTTCTAAGATAGTCATCATAAATAGGCAATCCCAAACTAACAAGCATATCCATAATCCTAGAAGATGATAAATAATGTATCATATATTCATATATGAGAAGGAATGTGCCATCTAAAATGTATGAATATGGATGTAAGATTGTCATTACATGTAAATATATCATGTGTATATAAAGAATGTGTACCCTCATCAATATGCAAAGATGAATCTAGAGAAACACATGGATGAGGGTCAATATATGTAAAAGAAAATTATCAAATTTATAGATGAACAAAGAAGCTAGATCATTATCATAGGTTATTGAAGATACGTAATCATAAAGTATAATGACACAAGAAGTGACTTTATCAAGAAAAGACGAAATAATATCCATAATGAAACAATATATATGAGAAGGTAAAACATATTTCAAAAAAAAAGAAAATAAAGTAGTATATATATTAGATCTTCTAATAAATCTAAAATTTAAACCCTAATGCCAAGTTGAAGATGGGTAAGGTGAGTGCAAGATAAACTAAGTGGATATATTCACCAAACCTTGGGAGAAAGATGTATAATTTGATGTATTGTTGGGTACTTGTTATATTTAATGTGTAATTTTTAATTTTTTAAAATTTTATCCCTGACGTTTGTCAAAATTTTGACAAACATGGAAAATTAGAAAAAAAATCAAATTATGGCCGACATAAATAAAAGTGATTTCTCCTATTTATTGCGACATTGTTTTGCTATACTTGCGAATTTTCTCTACTTGCGACAGTTTGTGGAGAACTAAGGATGATTTTCTTGGGAAAAAATAGAAAAAATTCAAGAAGATATCGCCAGGTTGAGGGTAGTCATTGTCTTTTTCCAGAATTCATTTGTGAAGTTAGATTTCTACTTCCAAGTTTGAAAATCATATTTTAAAGGAACATCTCATTAAATTTCATTTTTAGACTTGTGCATTTTGAGATTTTCATTTCCAGATTTTGTTGTGCAAGTTCAATATTCTGATTTTAGGAGTCTAACGGTTGGAAATCATAGTAAAATCAAAATTTAATAAGTTATGGAATTAGCATTTTAAAGTGTTTTTTGGGTTCATTAACTTTAGACTATCTTCTCTTTTGCAGGGGTGGTTGCATGCCGAATTTTTTGGGTGCAAAATATCATAATTATTAGATTTTGTTACCTGTCTATGATTAAAAATTATTAGAGTTTGAGTTTGATACTTTTTTAAGATCTAAATATTCAAGCTTGGTAAAGAAAAATCATGTCAAATAATATTAGTGTAGAAAAAAATGAACAGACAATTGCTAGAATGTGGGCTAGATTGAAAAGAAAGGGTGATGGGAAATGTTATTGTCCTTGCACTAATTGCAAGGGCTTAAAGACGAGAAGATTTTTAATCACAACAACTGAGAAACATTGTAGGCAACATGGTCACGTTGAAGGGGGGCATGATTATCGTCCATTGGTAAGTTGTTCATTATATGTCTTTATATTGATTGAATTTGTAAATTTTTATATCGTTTGAACATTTCTATATATATATAAAATCACTTGATCATGATCATGGTTTATTTGTGTCGATCATTATTATAAAGGTGGGGTGCCCTAGGGCACAAGATATGGATTATCACTCCCCAGAGAATGTGGTTTTGCAAGTGGAGGAACATGGATCTGTGAATATCGAAGATGAAGTTAATGATCCTATGGAAGAAGATGATCATGTGCCAGAAAACACAATTGAAGATGATGGTACAAATACATTAATCCAAGACACATTTAGTGGTGCAGCTGATCATGATGATCAAGATGACTTTGATGATGTTCATGATTTACCTGTACTTGATAAGGCACACGAGCCCCTTTATGAAGGCTCTAAAACAACTCTTCTCTTTGCTCATGACTTTGAAGGTTATGAATGGTTTATCCAACATAGCAATGTTACAGATGTTAAGGTATGTCATATATGTCATGTTTTTTCATCTATTTTAATTGTTGTTAGTTCATCATTAGTAAATAAAGGATGAAATATGTACCATTAATATTCTTTATATTAACAAATTATTTTTCGTTGTAGATTGATTGGTGAATTTTTGTTACCACCATCAAATATTTTACCTCGCTCATACTGAGATTTATTTGCCATTATGAAAGATATTGGAATGGAGTATCAAGCAATAGATGCATATCCAAATGATAATATTATATATAATAAACAACATGAATCTACAACAGAATGCCTAGAATGTCATAATAGTAGATATCAAACATATCAACTAACAAAAAAGGTGCCTCGCAAGGTTCTTTGTTACATTCCCATTATTCCATGTATGCAACGATTATTTAGGTGAGAAAGCTTAGCACAATTTATGGATTACCATGCACAGAATAGAAGTGGAGATGACATTCTTTGAATGCTTGTAGATGGTTCTACATTTAAGGACATGGAGGAAAAATGGCCACACTTTAAAGAAGAACCTTGTAATCTCAGGCTTTCATTGGTAGTAGACGGTGTCAATCCATTTGGAGAGTTGAGATCTATTTACTCGGTGTGGCCTATTTTTGTTATCAACAATAGCATTCCTCCATGGATCTCAATAAAGAGGGAGTACATAATGTTGGCAATGATTGTTCCAGGTGTTTGTTTACATCAATTTTCTTTAACATAGTAGCATCTCATTTGTCTTATTTGTTGCATAATGACATTTTTTTTATTTAATAGTCATGTACATTAATTTATATATATTGCAGTAAAATGGTTATAATAATTATGTAATGTTTATGTTCATTCAACTAGGTAAGTACCAAGTTAAAGATATGAATTTATATATCAAGCCTCTTATTGATGAGTTACTAAAGTTATAGAATGGTGTCACTATGTATGATGTCTCTAGAACAATAGGACAAAAACAATTTCAATTCCATGCAATGCTTGTATGGACAATTCATGATGCCCCAGGGCTAACACATTTTTGTGGTATGTTATAACATTCAACTGCACTTTACCGATATTTAATTTTATGAAGTAGATATCATGCATTTTTTTAAAATAATCTATTCATTATATATAATTATTAAATTGACATATTTAATCCAATTATATATGATCTTACAAGTTTTCAAACAAAGGGAAAATTTGCATGTCCAATTTGTGGTCCAAAGATGAAATCTCATCGTTCAACAAGTTTAGGAAAGCAGGTGTTTGATGAGTATAGGCACTTCCTCCATAGAAATCATAAGTATCTAGCTACTGAAAAACATCTTTTCAATGGGAAAGAAGAGACTACATCAAAACCACAAAGAATGACACATCGCTTATGGAAGTTGGAATATAATAGAATTAATCATCAAGGTTATACATCATATCAAATTGTTTATCTATCATATATGATATGTTTGGAATTTATATTTTTATATTGTGTTTTGTTTGCTCATGCTATAATTGACAATGATTGTCATTTTTAATTTGTTTAACTTATATGCTTCATGAAGGTCATCAAGGCATTAATGGCTGACTTCCACAGGGAATGAAAAGTTATCCCAGACAATTTAGTAGGTTTCCCTACTATGAGAAACTAAAAATTGTGCATTTTTTTGATACAATGCATATTGGAAAGAATATAACAAAAACGTTGTAAAAAATATTGGATGGAAGACATGACAAAGAAAAAATTGTCAAAATTTGTAGTGATATTTAGGAAGCCAATCATGCAATGAAAAATGTCATTCAATTAAATAGCGAGGGAGACCAAATTAATATAAGCACCCTTGGTTATTAACGGAGTAGCAAAGCAATGCTATAAAAGTCATACGAAAAATTCAATTTCCCATAGGATTTGTTGCGAACATAAACAATATTATAACAAAGAAAGGTGAATTTGGGTCAGGGATGAAAACACATGATTGGAATATCTTCATTAAGGTAATTATTTTGGTATATTATATATATATAAATGTATATTGCATCTACTTTTTAGTGTATTATGTTTACTACTTTTGGAAAAATAATGAAAAGATCATTTTATAATTGTTGCAGTACATTCTACCTCTATCTCTCCCAGACAACTTCGACAACAATGTCAAACAAGTTATATATGATCTTGGAAAATACATGAGGTACTAAGTAGTCGGTATTTGTTCAATTCGTTGTATAGATCTTATAATTTCCATTTGTTTTTACTTGTTATGTAATATATTGTATATTGTTGTTAAATCCTGTTAATATATTTGCGCCTTGAATCACTTGTAGATGGTTGTTATCTAAAGAAATTCATAAAGAAGATATAAATTATTGGAAGAGAAAAATTCCTCATCTAATGTGTCAAATGCAAAAGTGTCTACCTTTGACATTTTTCAATGCACAAGAACACTACCTCATACACCAAGTTGAGGAGATTGAATTGTGTGGACTTGTACACACAAGGTTAATGTGGATGGTTGAGAGGAACTTGAAATTTTTGAAGGATTTGGTTAGAAAAAGAGCACATTTTGAGGGTTCTATGGTATACTAGACCATGGTGTACATTACTGAATATCTTCCTAAGTTTGCAACAAAGATCCATGTAGATCGCATTTGGTATCCCAACTCCATTAACAAATTTGAAGGGGAGTACCTAATGGGGAAAGTTAGATTGAAGAAAGTGAGATGTAACTATAATACATTTTACATTTGGTTTTTATGTATATTGTACTTATTTAATTATTAATCTTCAATATACATCAATTATAAATTAAGGTCGTATACCATGGTAATTAACTAATTGATGTAGACCTGGGAGGCTCAACTCAACCAACATATCAACCTACCTTTAAGAGGCTTCCAAAAAGTTTAGAATGACCAATTTAAACAATCCAAACAACTCTCAAAGTCTGACAAACAACATAAGTCAAATTTCACACTTTGACTCCTTGAATCCTTGTAGCAGTGCAAACCTAGTTTTTCCAAATAACTCAAAACTTTCCCAAAAAACAAGACAAACCCTTGATGGTTTTAGACACCCATTTTTGTGTTATTAAACATAATTCAAGGGAAAGTACAAGTCCTTTCGAACAAATCACCAAAATCACCCTTCCTAGGTTGTGCTGATTAGGTTGATTAGGCCTATTTTAAAAAGCAACTAGTCTTTAAAATTGTCATATGCCCATGAAATCTTGTGGAAGAAATTTTTATGCCTCCAAACCTCCAAATCCACAAAAAATTTCCACTTGTGCGACCAGATTCTTGCCAAACCCAAAAACCCTTGTTTTAGGCCAAAATCATGAGGGTTTATTCAATCTCATACTTCCATGACCTCTCAAACCTCAAAAATAACTCATTAGGTCTGAACATGGGTAAAAATTCATAAAATTAGATCTCCCATACATATTTTGTTGAAACGTAGGCTTGAACCTCTCATTTCACATGTTTTTCCTCACAAAACTCTTGAGGATAGCAGCTATACCTTCTTTATTTCTTGTCCTATGAGGGTTTACAATGATCACTTTATGCCTTTTAAAGGCCTTTACACCTCAACTACCGAACAACCACCTCTACAATTGAATTTTTAATCTTTTGTGATTTCATGAAACATAAAACACACTAATTTCAAGGTTGTTAACATCACTATTGAAATGTTTTAATTTTTTGAATTTGTTAACTTCATTTGTGAATTTCAATTTTTTTTATACAGTTGGTCGAGATTGGGATGAACTACATTTGTACGTTGCAAACAAACTTGATTAGATGACGGTATGGATTGAACGATGTCAACAATCTGGTCACGCATTAACATGTGAAGGTGTGGCTTCATTGGTTAAAGAAGCTCATCGTAATGGAGATTCCAATGTTACACAAAGGGAAATTGATTTAGCATATGGTTTAAGAGATAAACAGGTACATATAAATATATTAATCACTCATATTATTTAATTATTTTCAATTATATTGATGTATATATATGTTGAGATTTTTTTCTTTGCATACATTCAGCTAATAATAAATATGTTTATGAACTGACGATATTGCAATAATTTTTTCATGTTTGACATATTGTAGGTGAAACACCACAAGGCTATGTGGTGCAATGGTCATAAATTTTGAATCAAAAAGTTGGATGACACGAAGAAAACTTGTGATTCTGGGATAACTGCAGTGTTTCAGGTGACTAATGTTTCATCTAGAAGCGACATACATCCAAAAGTCTCAGAAAATCGATACTATAGGATTTTGGATGATATACTTGAGTGTGACTTTAAGTCTTTCAAATTAGTTTTGTTCATTGTCCTATGGTACAAGCTACGATTGAATGAAAATGATCTTGAGAGAACTATTATTGAACATGATAATGGATTTACCATGGTTAATACAAGGTTGATCGAGTGAGCTAGAAATGAGCCCTATGTTCTTCCAAGCCAACGTGAGAAGGTATTTTATTTAGAGGTTCCAGGTAAACTGGGTTGGTCATTTGTTGTTAGACATGATCCAAGAGGAAGGCCGATAAAGTATAATGTGGTGGAAGAAGAAGATACTGAAGAACTAGAAGATGATGTTAATGATGATCAGGATCAACAATTAGTTGATGATGCGCCTGACGAAGATGTCGAAGAGAAGGAACTAGATCATGATGATGTAGGAGTTAATGTTCATGAATATGATATCCATGTGGATGATGACATTATCGAAACTAATATCAATGACGATGATGATGATATGACCAATCCTTACAATGTCGAATCTGGATCAGATGATACGCCAGACAAAGAGTTTGATGAAGAAGAAGATCAATGACATTGAAATGTATGGTTATGTGATTGTATTATATATTTGATATTCATTTCTTGATAGAATTATATTTGACTTATGTGGTTACATAATTAATTCATGATGTTTTTAATTTTTATGCCATTACATAATTAATTCATGATGTTACAACTATTGTAGTTCTCCTAGAAATTTCCATATGATCATAATGAATAGTGTTTTGGGAAATTTCATGAAAGATGACACATTGATCATAGTAGTGAAATAATTGCAAAGTCGTTTAGATTTTTTAGACCAATCACCCTTCACAATGTCCATTTTAGGATCATCTCCAATTTGATCACTAGGACACATAAGGTTGGATTTGATTGGCTTATCTTGGAGGAACATTGTGGCTTTGTGTAATGTGAGAAAATTTTGGATGGGGTACTTGCTATTGCTAGGGTGGATCACTCCTTTCTGCGAAGGCCATACACTTATGATTGGGTCAAGTGTTCTTTTCTTTAGAAAATTCCTATTGCCTTTTTGATAGGTTATGATTTGATTAGATGGGTTATGAAGCACTTATTTCAAGTAATTTATGTTTATTTTAATTTGTAATTTATTAAATTCAAACACATCCAAAATTATGTCCCTTGCTTTAATTGATTATTATGTTATTTAATTATTAACTCAAATGACACCTCCAATTTAACTATATATATCTAATTGAATATATCTAAAGTGTTGAACATTTTTAGATCAAATTTAGTAATTAACTCAAACAACTTTTCCAATTTAACTAACATCTTTTAAGATATTAAACAAATATGATTTATGAAAGAAGTATATTGGCGTGAAATTAAATATGATTTGTATTCCAATGTAAAAACTACAAAGAATGGAAACAATTCTTTCAACACATAAACTATTATGTAGTAGTCAATTAAAATGAAAAAGCTTACTCTATATTAGTTAGGATACACAACTAAGAAAATGATCTAAATAGTCTAATAATTTCAAAAACACAAACAATATTAGGTAGATAATCAAACATCTTTCATTTCTACAGTGACTTATTTATCCTAGAGAAACTAAGTATATAGTATACAAAGAAAATGAACAAACCCACAACTACCCCTATTTTGAAGGAGTTTACTTTTCTCCCCTTCCTGATCTCCCTAATATTGTCTAATTATTTTAAAGAGACCAAGGGTCATAACACAACTTTATTCAACCCACTAAATATCTTGGTTAGTAGAGCTTGACAAAATCAACAAAACAATTGCTACATTTGGCATTTCATGTGGAATGAAGAGTGGTGACAAATAATCTACCTTAT
>VDFB02229886.1:0-11709 GCA_007258455.2 Sequoia sempervirens
TGGGGATGACATGAAGAGTTGGTATGAGCCTTTAGTATCTTGCTAAGGTTCCAGACTCAACATAGCGGGTTGGTGTTCACGGTTTGGGCCTCACGTACCGGGTGTATATCGAGGACTCCTTAGAAACCATGTGCATCCTAGAGTAGAAGACTTTGTTGACCATACCCCTTTCTACTAATTTTAGGGTTGTGTTGTTTGAACTGTCTTTCTTGTGCAAAAACCAGTGATTATCAGTTTGGCCAAGTCTTTTTATGATTGTTACACTTTGGGTCCTTTGCATTTGCCATCCATCAAAACATCAACCTTGAACTCATCCTTTGGCGGACTTGACCTTATCCTTTTGCAAACTTGTCCTGGTGCATTGGCGGACCTGTCCCAGTGCAGTGGCGGGCTTGTCCTGGTGCATTGGCGGACCTGTCCCAGTGCAGTGGCGGGCTTGTCCTGGTGCATTGGCGGACCTGTCCCAGTGCAGTGGCGGGCCTGTCTTAGTGAAGTGGCGGACCTGTCCCATTTCAGTGGCGGACCTGTCCTAATTCAGTGGCGGACCTGTCCCATTTCAGTGGCGGACCTGTCCTAATTCAGTGGCGGGCTTGTCCCAGTGCAGTGGTGGACCTGTCCTTTGATCACCCTATATCATCACTTCGCATGCATTGTCCCTCTACTTTGACCATCGTTACGATCATTTAGCATCCAAAATAAGCTTTTGAACGTCCATTCCGAGCCTCCATCCCTTCATTCTAAAGGTCATTTATTCCGAACACTCTTCTGACTGTTTCGAGAGCCATACGTCTTCCCCAAGACGCTACCCATCCGTCCTAATTCCGTTTTCATCTCCGATCCCCGTTATTCCATATAAACCTCGTTGGAGTTGCCATCCAAGTTGACCTAGGTATTTATCCCTAATCGCAATCATCATAGCTGGCTTAGGATCGCTATCCATCTTAAGTCAGTTATCCCTTTCGGCCCAATCAATCCACTTCTATCTCAAGTTGGATTCGGTGTCGTTATCATACATCCACCTCTCAATCAATACCTAGTGTTACCAAGGATCCCTCTTAAACCCGGTTGTGGATCTCGGTCTTCGTCATACTTATCATCAATCCAATCCTGATCATCAGATCAATCCAATCCCTACACCATCAAACCTATTTGGATCAAAACCCGACATCCAGGTAAATCCAACATCTATCGATCAATCCAATCCCATCCCATCAAGCCAATCCACATCGGCATAATCAATCGTCATCCACTAATCTCCCATCGAAATTTAATCAATCTTGATCTACTTCATCATCTTGCATGCCCGTTCAAACTCGATCACAAGCAAAGAAAATGGCCGACCAACAAGCCCTAAATGCCCAATCGAACAATCCTCAAAATCCCATCAACATGGTCAACATCACATCCGATCCTAACTATGGTGCTAATATCCCTCACGATCCCCACAATGGCACCTCATCGCAATCCAATGTGGATGGTCAAAACACATCACCCCCTGGGGAGGAAAACATGGCCGAACAACCCGAGCTTACGTTCGAAGAACACTTTAGCAACCCTGTCAATGCACAAATGACAGAACGCCTATTTGAAAGACATGGGGACAAAATCTTGGCTCACTTGATTGACAAGGGTGTCAAGCTACCGTCAGGTGTCGACTTATCCAAGTATGGCACCTCAACGTCTAACGCCCCCCAAGGCTCACATGACACCCCTAGTAGCTTGCATACCCCCATAGAAGGTTGGCATCAACCCGAATTTGGAAACGCAGTCCTGTATCCCGTTGGAAATCCCACCCATCCTACCATCTCGATCACGGGAGCACCTCAAGCCATTGATCCCAATGATCCCTATGCCTATGGCATGCCGCAAAACATCCCGCAACCACAACCATTAATGCTGCCGGCACCGCCCCTTTCGAACCTGCCTCCTGTCAACACTGGGGGCAACCCTTTCGCTTCTTTGCAGCCACCTCTAGGAGCCACCAATCCTCCACCATCATCATTCCAACCTCCACCATCGTCCCAATCCAATGTCCCTCCACCATCGTCTTTTCAACCTCCACCATTATCATTCCAACCTCCACCGTCGTCCCAATCCAATGTCCCTCCACCATCATCATTCCAACCTCCATCATTGCCCCAATCCAACATTCTTCCTCCATCATCGTTCATATCCCAACAACCTCCCCAATCCCACGCTCCCACTAGTGCTCAACAACCTCCCTTGCACAACATCTCAATCGCACCTCCACCTCAACAACAACCATTGGTCAATCCCCTATTCTCAGCACAACCATCACAACATCAACTGCAAGGAAATCCACCGGGCCGCCCATTTGGGCGCATCTTAGGTTCGCTTTGCATCCCGTTTTAAACCCACAAAGCGCTGTCCTGACGCCACCATTCCCATCCTAAGCCCGAAAATCACGGTGCCGCACATGCGTCAGCGACAGTATCGGCAACCGCCTCGATGCCCTGGCTGACACAGCCCGATGACAGAGTATCAGGCTGAAAACAGCCCTCCTGTAAGGACATCCCACCTTGATCCTTATCAACACCCCCTGGCGTATACTTAAAGCTAATCAACAACACTTTCTCCACACTTCCCAACAGTACGCCACCCACAACTACCCAGCCAATCCATATCCCCCCTCGCAACAGCAACCTTTTTATCAACAAGGTCCCTTGGCATATCAGCAGGAGGTGACACCTCCTCATCCATACACCCATCTCCAAACATCCTCTCAAAATCCACAATCATCATATCATCAATATCCATCCAACACACCAGCCAATGCGGACATCCTGGAAATCAAAGCCGCACTGAAGGATCTCCAGGCAGGGACTAGCAAACAATCGTTCAAGTTCGAAGATATATGCCCCTATCCGTATGATCCCTCCATCTCATTGATTCCCTTCCCCAAACATTTTGAGATACCAAAATTTGACAAGTATAAGGGGAACAAAGATCCAAAGGCTCACCTGCGGGAGTTTTACTCCCAGTGTCAAGAAGTAATCCACAATGACAACTACCTCTTGTGACTGTTCCCACGAAGTTTGGGAAGTGACGCACTAGGGTGGTTCATGACTCTCGACAAGGAATCTATAAAATCTTTTGCGGACTTGTCAGAAAGGTTTGTCACCTACTTCTCCTTCAACTTGGAGAAGGATACTGATACCCTGGATCTTCTCAAAGAGAAACAACGTGACGGGGAAACCTTCACTAGCTACCTCCAGAGGTGGCGTGCCCTGGCGAGCCGAATGAAAACCCCTTTGAAAGAGAAGGACATGGTCACCCTTTTTGTGGAGAACTCCCATCCTGACATGGCCCACAACTTCCGATTACATTGTGTCACCACTTTCGCAGAGGTAGTGGAGAAAGGACCCATCCTTGAGCGTGCCCTTATTGCCAAAGGGCACATCAATATATATAACCAAGATAGGGAAAGGTCTTTCAATGACAAGCCACGTTTTTGGAACAAGAACAAGAATGCAGTCAATGATGGTGTCACTGATACTAAACACGTCCAAGTGGCCAACGCATCCCAGAAACAACAGCAATCTGTACCTAATGCCATATCCGTACCACAAGGGACACCCCGTCCTCCCCAACAATCCAATCAAAATAACCAAGGGAACAATAAACGCCAATATGCTCAACTAGGAGAACCCTTGAGTGTTGTCTTCAACAAACTGTTGCAGATTAGCTACCCGATCACGTATCCTGTCACCAAGCCACTAGATGAATCCAAACCTAAGCCCGCATGGTTTAGGGAAAATGAGTATTGTGAGTTCCACAAAATTAAAGGACACTCTTTGAATAAATGTCAGGGTCTCAAAAACTATGTCCAGGATCTCATAGATCGAGGTGACATCAAGGTTGACCCTAATCAAGCTCCGTCGTCCAATGCTCAATTACAAATTTATCAAAACGCTTTCCCAAATCATAACCAAGGCCCGAGCACTTCCAATACTAATCCTCAAAGTAACAGCACAAATAACGTAAGCTACAAGAGTGTACCCCTCAGATTATAGGGTGTTGTTCATTACATTGGGCAAAGGTGGGAACTTTATAGTATCCATGATACAGAATCCAGAAATAAAGACCCCAGTATCTTTACATTTACCCACACGGCCGGGCCCGTATCACCGTTCCTGCAGCCTCCACACCCGCCCAACCAACTCCTGTAACTTCCCAGTACGATATCCTTGATCACCTGGGAAAGACCCCTGCCCATATCTCCATTTTGGATTTACTCAAGTCTTCCCCTGTGTATCAAGAAATCCTCAATAGAGCTCTACAGGAAACTCATGTGCCTAATAATATGGATCCTACACAGTTCCAAGCCTTGGTAGGACACCTGGATTTATCCCACCAACTACACTTCAGCCACAATGATATGCCCAACATTGACGCCAATCACAATCGTCCCTTACATATTGAAGTCGTGGTTGCTCGGCATAAAGTAAAAAGGGTCTTGGTAGATAATGGCTCTGCCCTCAACTTGTGCACTTTAAAATTCATAAAACAGGTGGGGTACACCCAAGCAGACTTAAGCAACCAGATTATTACAATCAAGGCTTATGACAATGCAGAAAGGAATTCAGAAGGGATCATCAATCTTCCTGTCCAAGTTGGACCGGTGGTTCGGTACATCACCTGTCATGTCCTTGATCTGGACTTACCATATAACCTCCTCCTCGGCCGTCCATGGCTCCATGCTATGCAAGCCGTACCCTCCACCTACCATCAATGCCTCAAATTCCCCGTCGATGGACAGGAGGTCACCATCTATGCCGACCCCCAACCGTTCGAATATTGCCGCGCTCTAGAGGCATCATTTCCCCATCTACATTATTGTCCTGGGGTTGAAATGGGGGCATCTCAATCATCACCCGTTCATCCACCATCCACTGCAAAAACCCCTCCATCCTCCCCCACTGAGCCTACGTTCACAAAAGTCCAGATCATTGACAAAGGGTGTGGCGAGTACGAAATGCACACTTCTCTTAATGTGGCGACCATGCCACCATCGCCACATGAGTACGGTCAACCTTCCCGTGCTACCCCAAAGGAAGACAAGACTGTCACCTTCAGTGGCACGAACATCCCTACCACCACCTTTGTATCCCCAAGTATCAAGACAGATGCGCCCGAAGAAGACATAAGCCAATGGGTTTACCGAGAAGAGCCTCAGCCAGAAACTCCTCTCAAGGAATACTTCCAAGAAAAGTACCGCTGGCCGACAAAGTTCGTGGAGAAGCATAACTATCAAGGCAAAGGCCTAGGAAAGCAAGAACAAGGGCGATTACAACCCATTGATACATGTCTGTTACCAAAGAATGTGGGCATTGGGTATGACAGACAGCAAAAGGGCCCTGAAACATTGTCTAATGCCTCCAATAGCATAGTTGTGGACGACGGCTTATTGGGAGACATACCCGAGGAAGAATCCATCATACGTGCGTACGATGACGTCGATCACGTCGACCTATCCTCCATGTTTGAATGCCTATCCGTCTGCACCATTAGCCTATCCCTTTTCCATCCTGAGCTCATTGATTGGGGCCTACGAACTAGCACGCCTGTCACTATGTCTGCGGATACATATGTCAACCTCATGGGATTGGGGGAGGATGAACACTCCAGTCGCAAAAGTGAGCATAAAAAGAATAACAAGCGGTCATCTAGTGAAAACCTCCCTGAGGCACTTCGTGACCTAGAAAAAGTAAAAATAAAGGACGCATCTAACGGTGAAAACCTCAAAGAGGCGCCGGAAGATGGAGATGTTCATCTTCCCCTTATGGGAACTCAGCTATCTACTAGATCATCTATTCTGATTGAGGAGACGCAAGAGATTAATTTGGGAACTACTGAATATCCTAAGATCACCTATGTAGCCAAGTCACTCTCCGAACAAGAGTTTCCAATCTTTGCACAGCTACTCCAGGAGGGAATTGTTAACTTCGCTTGGTCATATTCAGACATGCCAGGCTTAGATCCCGCCTTGGTGGTTCATCACCTGGACATCAACCCAGACGCTAAACCTGTCAAGCAAAAACTCCGCAAGATGCATCCGCAAGTCGCATTGTTAGTCAAGAAGGAATTAGAGAAGTTACTGGAGGCAGGATTTATCAGGCCAATCGACTACTCCGAATGGATCTCCAACATAGTGCCAGTTGCTAAACCAAATGGCGACATTCGGATATGTACAGACTTCAGGGATCTCAACAAAGCCTGCCCCAAAGACGACTTCCCCCTACCCAATATTGACATGTTGGTCGACCTAACAGCAGGACATGAGATGTTGTCCCTGATGGATGGCTTCTCCGGGTATAACCAGATCCGAATCGCACCTGAAGACCAACACAAAACTGCCTTCACCATGCCTTGGGGCACTTTCTGCTACAATGTCATGCCCTTCGGTCTCAAAAATGCAGGGGCGACATATCAGAGAGCTATGACCGTTATCTTCCATGACCTTATTCATATCATCATGGAAGACTATGTTGATGACCTATTAGGGAAGTCCAAGACACGAGCAGAACATCCGGCCATTCTGAAGAAGATATTTGAGCGACTAGAGCACTATAAGTTGCGGTTGAATCCAAAAAAGTGTGTCTTTGGTGTCACATCAGGGAAATTGTTGGGTTTCATAGTCTCCCGCAGAGGTATTGAAGTTGATCCCGCCAAAGTAAAGGCTATTCTGGACATGCCGCCTCCACGCAATCTAAAGCAGTTAAGGAGCCTTTAGGGAAAAATGCAGTCCATCCGGCGGTTTATAGCCCAACTTGTAGATAAATGTCAACCTTTTACTCATCTTTTGAAGAAAGATTCTACATTCCGATGGATAGCACAGTGTCAAATGGGTTTTGATAAAATCAAGGAATACTTAGCTCATCCCCCAATTTTGATGCCGCCCATTCCAGGAAAACCCCTCCTACTTTATATCTCTGCTACCTCAGTCGCACTGGGGGCATTATTGGCGCAGCACAATGAGTCACTCAAAGAAAGGGCAGTCTACTATATCAGCAGAACACTAGTTGGCTATGAGTTAAATTATTCTCCTATGGAAAAAGCATGCCTTGCACTAGTCTTCAGTACACAGAAACTCCGCCATTACATGCTCAGTCACCCAGTCAAATTAATTGCTAAAATTGATCCTTTGAAATATCTGTTGTCTAGAACCACCTTGACTGGCCGCATGGCCAAATGGGTCATGCTGCTAAGCGAATTTGACATCGAGTATGTAGAGCGCAAAGCTATTAAAGGACAGGTTATTGCTGATCAATTGGCTGAAGCACCACTAGTAGATGCCTACCCAATAGACACTGAATTCCCAGATGAAGGAATCTACATAGTAACAGAAGCACCAACTTGGACGTTATACTTTGATGGCTCATACACTCACAGTGGATCTGGGGCAGGAATTCTCTTAGTCACCCCTCAAGGTGACTACATCCCAAAATCATTCAGGATAGCGTTTCCCTGCACCAACAATATGGCAGAATATGAAGCCCTCCTCACCGGCCTTAGAATTGCAAAACAATGGCATATTACACATTTGAAAGTCTTTGGGGATTCCTTATTGGTTATCAGACAAGTTAATGATGAATTCCTCACAAAGGATGACAAACTGCTACCCTATAAGCGCATGGTGGACGATTTCAAGAAATATTTCACCTCCATACAGTTTGACCAAATCCCCCGGGTGCAGAACAAAGCAGTAG
Organism: Sequoia sempervirens; assembly: GCA_007258455.2. Lineage (NCBI taxonomy): Eukaryota > Viridiplantae > Streptophyta > Pinopsida > Cupressales > Cupressaceae > Sequoia > Sequoia sempervirens. Next base: position 7,731 of record VDFB02229886.1, read on the forward strand.
ATGCCATGGCCACTATTGGTTCTTTGATTGACATGCCCAGAGATCGAACAGAGTGTGAGTTTCTTGTCGAACAACTATTAATCCCTGCATATGATGTTCCTGACACTGACATGGTGTGCGATGTTGTAGGTCCCGCCTCCCCGTGGTACCAAGACATATATAATTACCTCCATGACAATATCATACCCCCAGAACTTACACGCAACCAATGTAAATCATTTATCCACCGTTCCTCTCGATACGTCATTGTCGGTGATACGCTTTATCGTCGTGGGTATGATGGAATCCTCCTCAGATGCCTAAATGAGACCGAAGCCCATACTACATTAACGGAGGTACATGGCGGTGTTTGTGGGGCACATTCAAATGGTATGGCTTTAGCCAAGAGAGTCTTACGAGCAGGATATTATTGGCCTACACTGGAACATGATGCTTGCGAGTTTGTAAAGAAGTGTCTCCCATGTCAGCAACATGCAGATTTAATTCATGCTCCAGCACAAGACCTTCAGCCCCTCCTGGCACCATGGCCGTTTTCTCAATGGGCTTTTGACTTGATTGGCAAGATTCACCCACCCTCATCCGACGGCCATACCTTCATAATCACCGCCACCGAATATTTCACCAAGTGGGTAGAAGCAATCCCCCTCTCACAAATCACTGGCATTCAGATCTCCAAATTCATCCTTTACCATATTCTCTACAGATATGGTATCCCATCCACCATCATTTCCGACAATGGAAAACCATTCAAAAACCAAGCCATGAAGCACCTATGCGAAACCTTCCATATTCAGCACCGTTGGTCAACGCCGTATTACCCCCAGGGTAATGGTCAGGCAGAAGCGACCAACAAAACCCTCATCAAGTATTCTCAAAGGTGCGTCAATAACGCTGGGCCGAGATTGGCACCTTCACATTCATCACCTTCCTCGGGCGCCGCTGGCACGGCCATCAGCACTAGCGAGCGCCACTCCTACTCTCACGGTCTTTGAATTGAAGTTGTCTTACTTGTCCGGTTGAAATCCATGTTGAGGAATCTCTCTTAGGAACCTCATCGTGAAGAGGGATGCCGTGTTGCCGCGGCTTACGGCTAAGAGTTGAATGACGGAGATAAGGCCCTCACGATCATGCGCAAGCATGTCGGGAACGCCCATAAAGTAGTAGTTACAACAAGAAGGTTCATCCTCGCCAATTCCAGGTGGGCGAGCTTGTTCTTAAAGAGAACCAACGTACTCAGCAAGACCGAGACAAGAAAGGAAAATTTGAGGCAAATTAGTTGGGGCCCTATATCATAGCTGCTAAATATGGATTAGGGGCATACAGGTTGACTACTCTTGAAGGAGACCCCCTTGACGAGCCTATCAATGTCATGCGTTTGAAAAGATTTCTGCTCTAAAGTAAACAGGTTGCCCACCTGGTCGAAATCAAAAAAAAAAAAAAACAAAAAAAAAAAAAAAAAAAATCAAAAAAGGTTAAAAATCAAAATAGTCAAAATAAATCCAGTCCTATGGTGAAAACCACCTCTTGAGGGGCACCTTGGATAAGTATGGATGGTGAAAACACGGCTTGTAGTGATCATCCATAGAGGGCTTAATCATTATCTACCTGACATCCTAGTTCTTTTATGCCATCATCCGCACTATTGTCCTCATCCATCTCATCCCGGACTGTTTGGTAAATATTGATTGAGCATTGGACGACCCATCGAGTCTATCCCCCATTCCTGAGCTTTTTCTTGGGTATCCCACTCTGAGCTTACGTCATTCACACTCGTGTCATCAGGTAGAATCATCCATCGTGTCGGTCTTCACCTAGGACCCATCTTGTCGAGTCCGTTTGTCGAACTACGTCGCCCCTGCGCTGTCACGTAAGCGGGGCTGATCATTTGATTCGCTCCCGGGGCATTTGTTCATCATCGGTCACCATTGGTCTTCTTTCCGTTTTATCCATGGTCTTTCCTGGAACTACGAGGGCTCTGCGCTTTCACGTAGGCAAGGCTAATCTATGATCGGCCCCCGAGCCCCTAGGTCTGTAGGTTATGTCAGTCTTTTGGGCTTCGTTATCAAGTTGTGCCCACATCCACCAGTTATTCACAAATGGAATTCCTTTGTGTTACAAGATCTTGTCCCGCGGTAATATCCCACGCCAACTGGATCACCTTATTTCGCATCCACCTTTGGTCTCAACAGGATGAACCCTTCCTAACAGACCTCACCAATCGCATCCATCACCGTGATCCTATGGCAAAGGACCTATTGTCTTGAGTTTGATCTTTTGATGCTCTCGGATTTTGTTTATCATTTTTGGGTTCCTTCCTATCACTTGTCAAGGTCGCCTTGGTCCATCATACCAAGGCGTGCTTTGACCTGCTGAAATGAGGGCATACCTTGATCTTTTGTTTTGTCTGCTGTCTTCTCGGTTGTCCCTCGTAAGACCCACCGAGATCTCTAGGTCTTGTGTTACGCTGGGACAACTTTGTGTGTTTTTGGTTATTACAGCACCAGGCCCGACCGAGGTCATCGTGACCTCGGGGTGTTGGGATAACCTTATTGTTTGCTGTGTTTGTTTCATGCATAGAGTACTCGCTCGCCTTGGTCTTCTATATCAAGGTGTTTGGTACCCTATGCTATAGTAAAAATCAATGCTCCAAAGATGGCAAAATCTCATTTTCACTGCATTTCCCCCCCTTTGCATGTACCCTTCATTTCCATCATAACCACAGCTTATGATTTCGGTTGTGCAAGTACTCTTGTTCTTGGTTCCTCTTGTCGGTCCTCTTCCTCTCAGGATATTAATGGTTGTTTTTGGCAAATGCAATCCTCCATCCGCCTCTCGCCTACTCGCATCCTCATAACGGTCGTTATTGGCATATAATTACATCATAAATCCGTCTACATGTACATCCATACATCATTCATCATAAATCCTATAAACATATGCATTAATCATAAATCGTCCATCCACATGTGCATCCATAAGTCATACATCATAAATCATGAAAACATATGCATCCATAAATCATACATCATACATCATGTAAAGATACATAAATCGCCCATCCACATATGCATCCATAAATCATACATCATACATCATGTAAAGATACATAAATCGTCCATCCCCATGTGCATCCATAAGTCATACATCATAAATCATGAAAACATATGCATCCATAAATCATACATCATACATCATGAAACGATACATAAGTCATCCGTCTACATGTACATCCATACATCACTCATCATAAATCCTATAAACATATGCATTAATCATAAATCGCCCATCCACATGTACATCCATAAATCATACGTCATGAATCATATAAACATAAGCAGACATACATCGTCCATCCGTATGTACATCCATACACCATCCATAAAAACATAAAGCATAAAACATGAGTCATACATATAAATATGTGTACATATACGCATGTGGAATCACATCATAAATCATCTCATATAGCTGCATAAAGGAAACATCATACATAATGTCAATATGGGCCATCACATAATCAAAATAATAAAATCATGTGCTGAATACAATACATCTCCATCATATATCACACAATACGATGCCCATCCATCATGTATCTGCCAAAAATAACTACTGTCCTGCATCTGTCTGCTCTACTGTGAGCTGCCCACATCTGACCTCTGCGGAGAATCAGGTGCTGACCCCCTATGTCCTGGTGTCCCCTGGTACTCGCGGGTAGGTGTCCCCTGGTACTCGCGGGTGGGTGTCCCCTGATAGCCGCCGTATGGAGACGGAGTCCGCCGATAGTCACTGAAACCCCTGGTGCGTGTCCCTAATGACTGGGATGGCCCTGGCGGTAATGGAGTCTGACTGACGTAGCGCGCTGTGCGCTGCGCTGGGTCTGGAACAACCTGCTCATATACACCTCTCCAATAGCTAGCCTGCTGCATAAACTCATCCCGCTGTCCTGCTATCAATCTCGCGGCATTCCGCTCATGCC